>JAHWXV010130857.1:0-11951 GCA_024586415.1 Phrixothrix hirtus | reverse complement strand
ACAGATGTCAAAAGTAGTTCTCATGACAAATATGAAAATGGAAATGTGTGTATGAATTAAGCAAAGATACATCATTTTGTTTCCATAGGTCTCTTAATTAAAAAACTTTTTATACACACGTTATATAATGAAATTATAAACTTATATATAATGTAATAACACTGATCAGTTAATAATGTATATTATTAATAGCTGAATTAAATATTGTAACAAAATTAGAAATAAAAATAATGTTGTAGAAGATTCTGGAGCATTCCAGTAGGTTCCCTAGTACTAAAATAAATGATGTAACCATGAATGACACTTGACTGTAAATAATATCTAAATAAATTCAAGGTCTCAACAAAAAGTCGTGGCATTATAATTTATTACATCAACATTCAGACTAATTTTATTCCTTTCTAATCGGGAATGTTTCTAGGATATCCGTTCTATATACAGTTTAAATTCATTTAGTTTAATCTTTCCTAAGAACTTGTTTATCAAGAAGGTGTTATAAATAAATATAAATATAAACGTTTAACACTAGTGTACTGTAGAATAAATATTAAGTTAAATACGTATACATATGTAATTATAAATAAATATAAAAAAAGACTATTTAAACAATTAACTAGTTTCGTTACATTGATATCAGGTGTTGGGTTTGTTATTATAAGTGAGAACTCACGAACTATTAATAATATACGCTAGTGTTAATTCTTTTATACATACCAATAACGAGAAGTGCCGATAAAGATATAGAGTAGATGATGGAAGTGTTGCAAAAGATGCAGGACAAAATTGATTCCAACAACGAAAAAAATTCAATGAAACTAAATTACAAGAAAAAACGGATTACAATCAAGAGGAAATGAAAACAGCTCAAAATAAACTGCAAGAAATAATTACAAACAAATTAAAAAAGGAACTGGTATCGATTAAATCAAGTCAAGATGCATTACAAGAGGAACTCAAATTAAGTCAGGCTAAATTACAGCACGAAATTAAATTAGGTCAAACTAATTTTCAGGATGAAAATATAAACAAAGCACAACAAGAAATTAAATCAAGTTAAAGTGCATTAAAAGAAGAATTTAAATGAACCTAAATTAAAGCAACAAAGGATAGATGTCACAAATGAGTTTTTAACAAAGTTTGAGGAGGTAACAAAAAAATGTGATGAACCACATCAAAAGTCTATCCTCCTTACCGTCAATAAAGAAGTCGCATGCCTAAAAAGGGAGCGTCCTCCATTCCTCATGTACAGCGAGTTGATCACTTGGTTGTTGATGAAAGCGGCATGCCAAACACTAGAAAACTCACCAAAGCACCCACGTATCATTGGAAAATATCATGGCACAATTATTATAAACAACTAGTGGCAATTGTAACATCAAATAGATAGACAATTGAAGAAAAAGCAACTGATTTATTACTGACTCTACATGAAGATACTCTAGACATTTTACAAACTATACCTGGTAGACTACAGAATAATTTTGATTATCCTGTTTTAAGACTAGAAATGCAGTATGATGATAAACATCTAGAACAGGTCTGTTGTGCGCAATTAAGGAATCGAGTACAGAAAATTGGAGAGTATCTCCCGGAATTTGAAACTGAAATTTCTTGTGAGATTAGCATGCCCAATGGCTACGGAAGTTTTATTGAACAAATTGGAGTGATAACATTTTCGGAAGGTCTTCGGGATATCGAGACACAACAGGTACCTAGATTAGCACGTCCGCGTGACCTTTTTAGTGCTTTGGCTTATACACTGGAATTTGACATAACCATACAAACATCGAAGAGCCACATTCATGAACGTGTCTTTGAATAAGACAAAGTTAGTGCTTTTGGAAGAAACGGTTTTATTGATTACTTAAAACACAAAGGTCAAATGAACAAATACTGCGATGCCGGAAATGTAGAAAACCGAGACACGTTCAGAGAAATTGCACCGACTCAAGAAGCAAACCCGCCGATAACACAAACCATCAGGAATATCGTGTCTGAAGAAATTATTGACATGCTGACCCTTTATCAAGACCGCCTTGCTCAGAAAATTGTAAACACTGCTCTCAGTTATTCAAACGTTGAATAACCTCTTGTAAACCATGCTATTGTAATCAACAATGACTGGAAAGTAATAATGTCAAGCAAGATTAAGAAAGCAATCCAGATCTGAAGATGTTGTTTAAATGGAGGAACGAGAGTCACAAATCAGGTTAGAAGGAAGTGTCCTCATTCAGTTCCGTTGTTAAAGCATATTGGCACCAATTGTATTCCTTGTAGGTTCAGGATGGCCTTTTAAGAAGAGCCCTGTCAGAAATGAGAAAAGTGCAAATTCGTGGTTCCAAAAAATATTAGCAAAAATTCTGCGACAACTACATCGTCGTTCATCAACAGGGCATGTGGGAATAAATAAAACTATGTAAAAGGTCCGTAAAGGATTTTATTGGATAAACAGCAAAGATGATGTTAAGGAGTGATGCCCAAACTGTGTAATATGTAATTCTGGGAATTCTGGTAAACAAAAATCTCAGATGAGGGAATATAGTAGGTAGCCTATTTGAAAGAGCATCAATCGATATAGCTAGTCCATTTCCGAAAACAGAAGCAGAAAACGAATACATCCTAGTTGCAATGAACTACTTCAGTAAATTGAACGAAGCATACGTTCTACTAAATCAAGAAAAAATTAGTGGTCGAGACCATGGTCAAGGGACTGTTTACGCGTCTAGATCTGAATTGAAATTTCAGTTAGACCAAAGAAGGTATTTTGAGTCAATCTTGCCCCAAAACATCTGCCAGCTGTTGAAAATACTCTAGGCCCGAACAACTGCTCTTCATCCACAGTTAGAATGAATGGTGGAACGCATGAACCGAACGATGACAAAATATTTATCAAAAGCTGTCTCAGAGCATCAAAGAGATTAGGACCAGTACTTACATCTGTTCTTGATGGCATATCGGTCAGTTGTAAATGAGACGATAGCAGACTCCAGCTAGAGTGCTGTTTGGGTGTAAAGTTAAACGACCGTACGATTTGGAGTTTGGTAGCAAGTCTGAAGGGAATAAGGTTGCTGGAAATAAATATGCCGAAAGTCTTCGAAAGAAACTAAATTCAATTCATGAGAAGATCGCAATAAAATTTAGACTGTAAGTGATTGAATGAAATTCCACTATAATATATGTTCTAAAACGGGAGGATTTCAAGCTAATGAGCAAGTTTAGTTATATCAGCGAGGTTTGTCTCGCAAATTGCAAATATCCTTGGAAGGTTCGTATCAAGCGTTAAAAAGGATCGATGACATAATATATTGAATAATGAAATTGCCCAGAGAAAAACCAACGTGGTTCACATAAATCGGTTAGCCCCATAAGGTGTGAAGAATACAGAATCGGAACAACAAGAATGTAAACAAAGGGCAAACCATGTTGAGTTAGAAAAAATAGAAACTAAGAAAAATGAACAGTTATTTACTAAAATTATATTAATTATTCAGTTTGAAGTAACCAGTGAAGAATATAGAAATCTGTTTATTGTGACAAGAGGATTATCTTTTTACCCATTCTGTCGCTAAAGACGACTGAATATCCCGTTACATCGTAATCAAATTTGGGAACAGCTATAGTGGAGCAGAAAGAATACAGCAGCAGGACCCAGACATCGGGAAAGCGTATCACTTACTGCACCGTGACCCTCAAGATATGCGAAGCATTTACTAATGACGAATGCCTTGTGACATCAGAAGCCACGTTATGAAGACTTCTGGAACTTATTTTGGATTCTAAGGAAACAAATTTGTGCCGGTGCTGGTAGAAAGCTGGCCATAACCAAACTCAGTTCCGGCCTAGACCAGATTAATTAGCTCGTGATATGTAACATGCTGGAGGTAGTCTTTCGAGACATTGGTGTCAAGATGTTAGTGAGTAGTTGGAGTCTAAACGGAACTCCATCACCGAAAAAATCTGTGGACTGCCATTTTTTAAGAAATGGTGCTGCAAGTTCCCTTTTGATGTGAAAGAGCAGCTTTAGAAAAACTTCGTCCCTGTCATTAATTTTCTCCTATTCTTTTCCAAAAATAGAAAAGAGAAAAAGGTAAATAAAGATTTTATTATCATTAAAGTATTTTTATTTAGAATATATGTCTAGGACCACACTTTAAACTTAATTTAGTGTGCCATAATTTTAATCCAAGTCAAAAAATTTTAAATGAAATGCTATAATTATTATTCCAAATTTAAATTCAGTTCATTTCTCGGAGTTAATACACTAATTTATTATATTTTGCATAGTCTTTCAAAATGTATAATCATTTCTGTACCAAGGTTAGCATAAATTGATCTGTCTGTATATTTTTTATGGAAAGGAATTTAATATTACACAAATTTAATCGATGATCTAACTTTACTGTCTTCAAAAATTTATTCAAAATATTCTAATCCATATACAACCTTTTCAATAGAGCATACTATACTTTTTATCAAATTTTTGAAGATCTTTGGTAGCTATATCAATTTTACACAGAACTCTGTACATATATACATTTATTACTTTTGTTAAATTTCGCAATTTACTGAGAAAATTCTGCTTTTTTCAAAGAATTTGAAAATATTGCATTTTTGAGAATTAAATTTGATATAGGGTAACACATAAAGTTATTGGTACCAGGCAGTGAATTTTCCATAAATTGTAGCAGAATTGTTGCTGATAGAAATAGGCACCTCTTTTTTAAAATCAGAAGCAATAAAGTTTGGTTTATGAAATAAAGCTCACAAAATCGTTATTAAGAATTAATATTATTTAGTAAAACGACCACATTGCTAAGACCACAATGGATAGGGTTATTGTCATAGTTTATACAGTCCCTACTGGCATCGATTGTTGTAGTTATTGACGCAAGGCTATCTTTATCATATAAGGTTTATTAAACAAAGAAAGAAAATGAATATTACTGTAATAAAAAACAATACAATTATTTTGATTAAATATAAAAAATCGACTATTTTTGCGAATAAACGACTAACATGGTAACATCTTTGATAAGTACATCCAATTCCTTCAAAATAAATAGAAAAATTATTTCTGTAAATAATATATAAAGACTTTATCGTGCTTAACCATTTTTATTTTGAAATATTGCATTTTCATTATACTGTTCCTTAAAAAGATTTTTTTCACTTTATCAGCTATCTTGTATTTTATAGATTTTTACTATCATATTCAACCTCCATTGGAAGCATAAGCATTTTAGAATTTATTTTTCCCAATCGCCATATTTTACAGTTTTTCAGTCTAATCATTGCGTTAGTAGGCGTTCTATTAGATTTAGAATTTCTTATAGTTTATATCACATAAAATGTTTATTTTCTCATTATTCTCTGGTTTTTCGTTTGCTGTTATTTTTAATGTTTTTGTGGTTATTTTTTTCTTTCCAGCTTTTGCGTTTTTATCTTCTTCTCCTTTCCGCTTTCATTCTTTCACTGCCTTTTCCTTCAGCTTCTTCTCGTCCATTTTTTCAGATGTATTTCTTTAAATTATGATGTTGTTATCGCTGATGATACTGGCCCATTTTCTTTTTGCCTTTTTATATTGGTTTATTCGGCCAGTCTCAAATATCGCCCAAAGAAATGTTCTCTGGGTTTATATTCTCAGGAGTTGTTACAATATTTACAGATCTTATTGAATACGAGGATTCCTTTTCCATTATTCCATTTTGTAATGTTGCAGTAGCTTTTTGTTTATAGTCTTTAATGCTACTTTAATCATATTATTCTCTATATTTTTCTTCTTGAATTAAATCTTTTTCAGAATTAACAGTAAATTTTCCCTGGCAGCAGTCTATATTTCATTAGTTCTGTTTAATCTTTGTAAATCTAAGTTACTATCAATTATATACTCAGTGACATAGAAATTACAACACCAAGGAGTTACAATTTCCTGATGAAGTTTAGTAAGAATATTCATGTTATAGTAATAAATGATCAAAATTTGGGAGGAAAATCTTTATTAGTTAAACAAAATTTTATAATAATTGTTAATAATGTGTGGTGCGGCTTCTCTGATTTACACATTAATTTACACGCCGAGGCATTGATTGAATAAGGTGGTTTATCTCGTTTTGGAATACTGCCTCCCATGCAAGTTGCACATCATGTCTCAAGACCTCAAAGTCAAAAGAGGAAGCTAAAAATTTCGCAACACTTCTACCTATTACGTCACACACATGTTCAATAGGAGAAAGATCTGGAGATCTTGGAGGCCAGGGCAAAAGATGAATCTGGACATGCTGAAAGAAGTTCAAGGAAAACCTTGATAGTTGTAGACGTGCATTATCTTGCTGGAATAATGGATATTCGAGGTATTGTAAGTATGGCAGAAGATCTATTCCAACCACCTCCTGTGTAGTGTACGTGCTTCTCAACTGTAAAATGAAGATTCAGTCATTGAGCCCGTCTTCTTCTGACTCTCATGCGACCGTCGTGCATTCCTAAACAAAATCTAGATTCGTCACTAAAGACAACACGACGCCATTAGAGATTCCAATGAGATCGTTCATTGCACTATTGTAACCGTTGCTGGCAATGTTTTGCAGTCAAAGAAAGCTCAAGTTGCGGATGATATGATGTTAGCCCAAAACTTTGGATGCAGCGATAAACTGTTCTAAGTGTTACAAGGCGACCTTCTTCACCAAACCATCGGTCACCAACTGCCCGAGTAGAGGAAAATCGTTCTCTAAATGCCAGTTGTCTTAAGCGACGATCTTGACGCTAATTCGTTCTTCTTGAAGTCCCAATTCCTCTTTTACGATGTTCCTTGGCATCTTCAAACCATGCACGACATACTCGCATTACAGTAGACCGACTTTGATTTATGAAGAACCAGCTTCGCGCAAACTAATAATTCGGCCTCTGTCAAATTCGGTTAATTGACGGTAATATCCTGGTTGCCGTATTCTAGGCATGATTAAGCAAACAAAACACATTAACAAAAGAAGAACAACCAAAATAATGTTAATTACCAATGCAAAAGAACAACAAATCGTACGAAAAAGACAGACCGAAAAAGCTGTCAAATATGACGTTATCATATTACCACTTGATTTCAAAAGTTAATCAATTATTACTTAATGTCAGCCCAACAGATCTACCAACTTTGATTTAAAAATTCCTACTCCTTCTTGGTGCTGCAATTTCTATGTCACTGAGTATATAATCACTATCGACCATTATAAAAGGCATATTCAAAAATTCTTTATCTATACTACTATTAGCGATGATTGGTGTTACATTGCCAGGTTTATTAGCATTATTATTTTTAATACCTTTCCATAGTCGGTACAATTTATTAAGATGAGTATCGTTTACATATGCATTATCATGACATTTTTGAAACACGCTTAGCAGATCGTTACCCACAATATCCATAAATGTTTTGAAGTTTATCGTTTCCAGTTGAGAGATGACTTTGGTATTGTGTTAGTTACGTTCTAAACATTGAGTATAATCAATGGCTTCTGAGTCCCAATGAAATAGTTCACAATCTCTAAACCCCTCTTTAACGGTTTCAGATTTTTAAAGAGCGATTTACTGCAATTTCTAAAGTATAATTTTTGTAGGAGGTTTCGCCTTCGTACAACCGTTATTAACTTCATTTCTTAAATATGCCAAAAAATGTTGACGCCATTTTTAGACTACTTTAATCGTTATAAAACTGGAAATCAAGTCCTTCTTATGTTTTATTCATTTATTCTTCTTAAATATATTATAAGCTATTGTTAAGGCAGTTTTTGCAGTAGATACATAAAAATAAACTATCTAATTAACAATTACAAATTAAAACCTTACTATAACGATGCTCTCTCATTTTTCGTCATACTGTTATAGTACCCGATATTTTGGGACGGATTATTAACGATTCATCGTTTATAACCTTCACCTAGATTGCTTTTACATTTTCCCAAGGATAATTAATTAATACGTTATTATAAAGTAAATATTCAAATGTAAGACAATAAATGTTAAGATAATTATATAATCTGACAAACTGAGTCTAAAAGTCGCAATTACAACAGTGTACTTTACAAATAATCAATTAGAACTCAGTTATTAACGAGTAAGTTATATATTCGTTGAAAATTAATGACAATGCTAAGGACTGTGATACATTGTGACCCTTCTTACCTTTCTACAAGCAAGTGTAAAAATATCAAGCAGTCGATCTTGAGATTTCGAGCTGACAAGAATGCGATTCTGTTCAGTTTCACTTAGAAGACTTAATCTCGTATCGGAAATTCCGATAAGTGAAGGCATCAACTTCAGTGCAAGTAATGTGCTCTTAGTCACTGTTATGACTTCGTGTCAGGAACTCTCCTAATTCATGGAGATTAGATCCTAACGTTTTCGGGAACATATGAATTGACACTTTTCGGAGGTATTTGATAATCACCATTCGCTTTCCACCTTTCCATACTTTGTATAGAATAAGTACGTTTTCTCGCATGTCTAGGCTCTGGAGAATTCCATAAATCTATTCTCTACGCAACTTGTATATTAGGCATTGAATACCAACGCCAGCTGCGGGACTTTATAATTTAAATTAACCATATCAAGTCATTTTATTTGCCAGGCAATGATAATGTTAATAAACTAAACGGCTATTTACACCGTATTAAAATTGATAATAATAATTAGGAGTTAAACCTTACAGACAACTATACATCGAAAATTGTGTGTTGAAATAACTTCAGTATTTTCAGTTTTAATGTTTATTGATGGTTGTACTTAAGTCGTGTTTATAAATCGTAGATTCATTGATTAGCATAGAATTTAAAAAAAAGAATTTATTGTTAAATATTTCATGTTTATGTACCTGCTTATTTACCTTCATTATATTGACTTTATTTGAATGTGCTATATCATTTTACTGATAAAATTTAGATTTAAGATCCTTTCATTTATTTCTAGCCTTGAAGTAAGATTCAGTAAGCTGGGGAACAAAGTGATACCTGTATGTTCACATTTGCTGAACTGACGCCAAAAAACAATAACGTAAATGGCAATCCTCCCGATTTCGAGGATTGGAATTTTTTCTATTGTTCTGTAAATGAAATCACGACTTGGCGCTCGCATCGATTTTTTACGCACATTCCCATCGCCATTTCTTATCGATGCTAGGAACTTACACCGTGGTAATAGAGATCACTTAACCACGCCACCTCCCTTTGCCAGCCGAGCAATGTGTGTAAGTTTCGAATACAATTTGATGCAATCCCCCAAGAGACGCGTAGCGCCGTTTTCTACTGTCATAATACTTTTATAAAGCCTTAGATTTACAAATTTAACAGAAATCAATTGTCAGTGATCGATTATCCAACTTTATAACGCAACTAAGCAAAAACTAGCTATTATTGACCATCATTTGAAAGTTACAGGCTGAAAATTCAAAATATTGTTTGAAAAACCGACAACAGCTTTATTTAGGCACAGTTTAATGACTTTTGGCGTATTATTCAATATCGTTCTCCCTAACACTCACTTTTCAGGAAATTATTATTGAGCAGAATTATAATTGTAAAAAGGCATATTTTTAATATCTCCAATAAACAAAGTATCCACAACTTGGAATTTCAAAGACATAACATTGCAGATAAAATGAAAGGCTCGATTCCCGTTCATTTGAATACAGATTTCCAGTCTTTCATTTAGTTTGCAATTTTATAACTTTCAATAAACACAAAGTGCTACGAAGATTATAAAAGTCACGCAGAAGTATAATTGGATATACTATACGTTCACAAAGTACATTCAAACGCAGAGGTTTAATGGTATTTGTTTGCTGACATTAAGAATTTATTTACTAAAATAGTTCTTAACAAAGATGGAGGTCTTCAGAAAGATGAGATAATGAAATGCAAATAAACAAAAAAAAAGGATAAACAGAAACACACGTCCAAATTATCAAATTAATAATTTCTTATAAAACGATATTATGTAGACGGAAAATCATTCGCCGGATATATCTATTATTGAAATTAATTTGTATTTTTCGCGACTTTTGTAGTTTAAGTACATTTAGTAGTGTTTTACGTTTCTTTATTAAACACAAACTTAAAATATAACTAACTACAAACTAACAATAATCATTTTGTGTTTTATGAAACATCGCCGCCCCGCACCGTTGTAAATTGAAATATTATTTATGCAAATGCATTTTCCGTTGTTTTACTTTTAATAATTAAATAACTGTGTTAATGCTATTTAATTGAAATATGTGTCTTCAACATTGCGCAAAATTGGGAAGTTGACATACCAGTGTCCTTTCTATTATAACCGTAGTGATAGCATTACAATAATATTTAGTACAAAATTTACATAACAAAGATAATTCCGTAAATTTCAGTATAGGTATTTTTATATAATGAAAGTAAAACGATGTGTTAAAACAAATAACTAGCAAAATATGATGAAACATAAATGAAAATTAAATGTACTAATAATATACACGCAAATCAAACATTTTATTACAATGTGAAACTCAATAACCTGAAACGAATATTGTAACCTGTTGAAAATTTGTGAGTGATGAACCAAAAATGGAATAGAATTATTCTTTTTCAAAATCTGGAATTTATGAATACGGGATTATGTGGACCAGAATTTTTCATATTTGACTTCAAATATGTTGTCTGAAAAATATAATGCTTTCCTCTTACAATTATTCTAATAGAAATTTATAGATATACTAAATTCCAAAATATTTGAAGTAGAAATTCAAAAGCGAAGGAAACTCATAAAGGATTTAATAGCATCCTGTGATTAATTTAAGATAATCAAGGAGATGACTATGAATTCAGCAATATCTCTAACAATATAAATTACCAAACTAATTTGATTAAGTCGACTTTATGCAATCTTCTTTCTAATTAGCGTACTACTAATCACGTATGGACATTATAAGCCAAGGTTAATTAATATGATAAAGGATACAAGATTAAAAATCCCCAGTGAACACAATAGAAAGCAAAAAATGCATAAATCGATATGTAAAGACCGACAAGAACATGTTAAATAAAACACATTAAATTAACTTGATTAAATCTAAATAAAACAAAAATGAAGTCATCAATAAAACTGCGACGCCCATTCCACGCAATAAAACTTTACAGGAAAAACTAAAATCATACAAAATTTTATAGCTTTGTTTTCAAGTTAGGTATTAATTCTTAAAAAAGCGTTTTCAAATGATGTTATTTAAACATAATATATACATAAATTGTAAATACTTTATATTTTAGTCATAAAATTTTCTTTATCTTCATGATAGTCGTCGTAAATATTCCCAACTTTTTTTTATAATACAATTGTCAACATTAAATAATTTTTATGTTACAGGTTGGTACTGTGCATGGACATTTGAAAATGAGTTTCCTCTAAATGAAACGGCTATTTATCATACAAGCTATCTTTAGTGTGATATTTAACAATGCCGCTAATATTGTTAATAAATCTATAATTTATGAGTGAAACGAATAAGAAGCGTGTCCTATTTTAAACGATTTTATTAATACACCAAAAGTGTGTAGCAAATGTGAACAATTTTAATATTTAGATTTACCTAATCTAGTATACTTTCGAAAGAGTCTGTTCGTCCTTAAACAGAATCAATAAAAAATTTAGTATATCAGAGATGGGTGAAAATTTCAAGTTTCTTCAAGAGCAAAGCATCGTAATTTTTACCATAAAAAATGTTAGTAATAAAAATTGTTTGTACTTAAAAATTATACCAGAACATAAAGTTTCATTCTTTTAAAACAAAAAACGGTTATTGCTTTTTATTGAATTATCCTCGTGTAAAAAGATCGGTTGTCGGCGCACACATTTAAATGTTAGATATAATATTTTGTTCATCTTGTATATAAAAATTCAATTTAGTTACTTTTCATTTTCTTAGGTTACGTTCG
>JAHWXV010130844.1:0-24367 GCA_024586415.1 Phrixothrix hirtus | reverse complement strand
AGTTTTTGGAATAATAATTACACAATTTATTTATATTAATAAATGCACACGAGTACACTAGGAGCGTCTGCTCTATACAAGAGCAGCTGCTAAAGTCCGAAATATTAAGTAAACTTACTTAAGTAAGTAATAGGTTTAATTTTTTTTGCGTATTGAATTCACGCCTTGTAGCGGATGGTCTGTAATCGGAAATAAGAGATAAAGTTACCCCTTGGTTGTATTTAATCAGCCACAAATTGCCCAGTTTATAGGGCAACTTCACATGTCTCCAATGCAGAAGTATCTGAAAAGAAGTTTAGGAATATTCCAATACCATACAGCAAGCTAAAAACAAATTAACACTGCACCTCGAAATATGAATTTTCGGAGGTTTAGGATTTTTAAGTTTTAAACATAAAATACAAAGGAATACCACAATTACATCCTATCGTCTTGGTAGTACTCTATCTTGTTCTTTATCTTTTGGATGCGAAGTTGTAATGACGTCAAGAGGTTGGTTACTTCTCGTACGCCGAGGAATATTGTTATTTCTTGCTCGCTATGAACTTACACGAGTACATTAACGGACGTTCTTTCCTTTCAATATTAGTCTTCGATCTAGATATAGAATTGTCGAAACGCAAAAATAACACGCATCGGAACTTTATAGAGTTCAATAATGTCTGAGACTAATTAAAATTATTTTACTTAAAAATTTTGTACTATACTGCCTACTTTAAAATGCTATTTCCTTATGTTACTGTTTTCATAGCCAAAGGCTTTTTAAATGGCAAAGCTTGATTATAAGTTAAAAGGTTTAGGTGAAAGTAAGTATTAAGAAATTCTATACCTTATTCAAATTTATATATCTTATACAAAAGCCATATAAGTTGTTTTGCATAGAAATAGATGAAACGGAATTTTAATATAAATGATGAGAGAGCTTCCAGACAAGTTACCTCAAGTTGTCTATACAGCGACTATTATTTGGTGAAAGGAATGGATCATGGCTAACTTTGTAAACAATTTTGAAAGTAGCTTGGTTTTGATGATAATATTTTTTATTTTTACAGATACTTTATTTTTACCCCTTAAGAGTGACAACGAGAAACAAAATTATATTCCTCTCTAGGAAGCAGATATTGAGCTTTTAAGATATAAAGTGTGAAAGCAATTTCATTTTCCGTTGAGGTAGGTAGTGAGAAAACGCATTTCCTTCCCTATCTAAACAAATTAACAAATTTCAATGTCTCTCAATGTACTAGGAGAAATTTTGCAGAAAATGTACAACAAATGCCCTAAAAACGCATTAAAATTCAACATAAATTTTTCTAAACATATGCATTGCTTTCATGATCATAAAAAACGTAGATATTTATTTTTATGGATTTTAAATAAAATATTTTCATTATGATCGATGCATTTAATATTATCATATGAAGACTCTTACAAGTAATTACTAATTATTCTAAATAGAACACCAAATCGCATTGAAAGAAATTATTAAAGTAGCAAGAGGGGATTATATAATAGACAACAAAACATTTAATACCTGTAATGGAAACAGATTATAAATTAACGATACAGTTATATTCACTGAAGTATTACAATTCATTATTAGTGGAATACACAGTTGTTATATGTATTTAGTAAAAGGTGGTATGGGTGAAAATTAATACAAAGGAACTAGCAAATCATGATATGGATTTAGATCCCTGCCCAATATTACTAAATTTGACTAATGTGGAATTCAAGCTATTTCTTAATAAGATTAACAAAATATTAAATAATTAATGAACTAGCAAAACTAGTATACATACTGAATAACACATTTAAAAATTCTATATTTGATAAAATGAAACTCTATACACCTAATTACTTCGTAAATTAAATAATTTTAAAACAAGATTACACAACGTAGATTATAAAATACCATTTCTTAAAATACACTCCAGCATAGAAAGTTAGACATTCTGCAACCAACAGAATGCAAATTACGCTGTTCACTAAATATTAAAAAAATCTGCATTCACAATCGGATATTTCTTTACAATTAGGGCAATGTTGTTCAATCTTGAACGCTGCAGTATTATTTCTCATGACTTTCTTTTAATCTATGAAATTTTAAAGTTTAAATATTTTAACTTAGATATCCAAGAAACCGCGAACTTAATCTCTCTTACTATCATTGTAATAACATGTTTACTGTAAACACAATGACAAAAATGCATTTGTCATTGTATTCACAGTAAACATAAGAAATGCAGAAGTAAGAAATGCAATTGATTCTTACCCTTGTTTGAGTCAATATATTTTTTTAAAAAGTTATAAC
Organism: Phrixothrix hirtus; assembly: GCA_024586415.1. NCBI lineage: Eukaryota > Metazoa > Arthropoda > Insecta > Coleoptera > Phengodidae > Phrixothrix > Phrixothrix hirtus. Next base: position 22,056 of record JAHWXV010130844.1, on the reverse strand, counting down.
AAAGTCCAAATTTCTCAAAATACTTCTATTGTTTTTTTATTTAGCTAATAAAAGAACAATGTAAAAAAATAATTTATAGTGCTCTAGTGCACGCTATATCGCCAGACTCCACAATTTATCAAAAAGTACTGTTGGTGATGTATTCAGGTGTTTTTATATCTAAACGATTTTTGTGAGGAACGGTCAGGTTCTAGTCAAAACGAATCTATAGCAGAACAATGCAATCGTTGTATGTTTACGCATACCTTATAACACTGTCCTATTACATCAACAATTTCAACATAGAGGCTAAGAAATGCGAAAGGAGTTACGAGCATTATTTATTCACGAGCAGTTCGTCGAAGGCTAAATATACGCAATGTAACATATTTGAAACCTGCTACAGGTCCCAGATTCAACCGGTCAACAGGAATTGAAGTTTTCTTGAGAATATATTCATTAGGCCACCGAGAAGTGACAAGAGTTCTATTCTTAGATGAATCAAGATCCAATCTACGATCACCAAGTGGACGAGGACGCATCTAGAGAAGACCTTGTAAATGATATGCACAGTATTATTTGTCCGTCGGGTAGAGGTATTATAGTTTGAGTCAATATCTCTTTAGATGCTCGCATAGGTTTAGTTATATTGGAAATGAGGTAATGATTACCCAAAAGTACATTACGGAATGTTTAAAACAGCGTGTTTTCCTATGCGCTTCATTCGTAGACTTTGGCATTATTTTTAACCTTTTTACGTGAAAATCGCACCCAACGCCACAATGAGTTTCAAATTCAAAGAACAGGTTTCCTATCGCACATTTCGTAGAATTACATAGAATATGTATGAAATCAGGGCATTAGAACGTTGATGAGATGATTTAAGTGTTGCGATGTGCTTATTGTCTATTAAATCCCTCGCAATTTTATTTAAAATTGCAGAATTTCAATAAAGGAATATTAAATACCGAAAACGTGCATTTTATTTCCCTAAGAAACTTATTTTAAGATAGTTTAATTTGGGTTTAAAATCATTTAATTTAAATACCTTACCTAGAAATAAAAATTGGGAAGATTTTAAAGACGATAAATTACTTAAAGTGACAGTGATGGGCATCACTAAACATTATGTAACCAACATTGCTTCACAACAAAAGAATTTCCAATAAAAGAAACGTATGCATAATGCATAGTCGCAAGGAAAATTCAACGGCTTGCAAGCTAAACAGAGTAGAAAAACAACTTTGAAATACGCTCATTCGGTTTGTAAGGATCTAGAGCAGAAGGTCTGCCATGCCAAGGCAACGAAGAGGCGATAAAAGTATCTTATCATGTAGCAACGGTTTAATAGTAACGTACGTCCACAGTTCTCACAAGTTGGCCCCTAAAGTTATCCTTTAGATATACAGGAGTGTAAAAACATCTAATTAAGTTTCGCGACTAATAAGTAAATTGTTTATAATAGATGACCTGAAACCTCCAGCTAGTTAAATGACTTCTGATAGCGATAACGATTTTTTGGATAATTGTGAATTTGAACTAACTGTTATTTCGATTATTGATTATTAAAATATGTATACGAAATTACACTTTCTTATTAATTACCATTGTCTCACATCATAACAAAAATAGAATAACCTTTACAAGGATTCTAAGAAAAAGTGAACGTATCTATTTATTTTAACAGGGTAAACAGTTTCCAAAGGCCTAAAATTATTACTCTTAAAATACGTCTCTTCCTTATTTAACCTATTCATGCTATGCATTCTCGTTAATTACTTTAATTAGAACACGTTGAAGATACGTCATGAAAAGAGGAAACAATTGGAGCAAGATTTTATCGGCAACCATATCCTTAACATGTTAAGGTGACTAAAAACTGGAAATGAAGCCAACACGTATTATAAACACAATATTTTGATAAATAATTTAAATTTACAGCGGTAAAAATTATTAATTAACTCTGTATTTCGACGACCTTTCTGCATTTAGCCTAGTTTTTGCTTTTTCCTTCTTTTCGATTTAAATTTATACAACTTTAATCATATTAATGTTAGACTCTTGCTTACCATAATTACCGTCATATAAGCTTGATAACAAATTCAATTATAAATCCAAAAATTTCCGTTCTCCGGTTTTTGTTCAAAAACGAATAATGAGAATATTATAGTATAAAATGAAGAAATAAATTTGAAGATCTTATAGGAACTTGAGAAACGTATTAATTAAAATTTAAGAAACTAGAAGTGTACTTTTACGCTTGTAAGTTAGAATTTAACATTACATTCGTATACCTACGGGGAAGGTCTGACAAATGGCCGGTTTGAACATGAGAACACAACTTTTTCTTCAAAATCTCATTTTATTTCTCGACATAGTCTCCTTTTAGCTCGATACACTTAATCCAATGCTTTTCCAATTCCATTAGGTCATCCTTGTAGTACGATTTATCAAGTTCTCGAAAATATGCATCAGTTTCCTATTCAACTTCCTCATTTGATTTGAATTTCCTTCCACCAAGACATTTTTTTAGGTTTGGAAACACGAAGTAGCCACAGAGAGCTAGATCAGGAGAATATGGTAGATGCGGAAGCAATTTGTAACGTAGTTCATCCAATTTTTGTTGAGTTTTCCATGATGTGTGAGCTGGTGTGTTGTCTTGATAAAAAAATCACCATCTTTTATGCCAAATGTGGTACGTTTTTTCTTTATTTCAACGTGAAATCGGTCCAGTAATACCACAATAATCTCCTATGACTCTCTTTTGCGTTTTGACGTAATCGATGAGTATTACACCTTCTGCATCCCAAAATACAGTCGCCAAAACTTTTCCAACCGATGCAACCACTTGCTTTCTGCGGTGCACTTGAACCACATTTATCTTATTGTTTTGATTGTTGTTTTCTTTCAGGTGTGTAGTGGTGGATCCACATTTCATCTATGCTTTTAAATCTACGCAAAAATTCACCTGAATTACGTTGAAACATCGCCAAACTTTACTTTGAAATGATCGCCCGATTGCATTTTTGTTCGATTGTCAACAAACGCGACATCCATCTTGCTGATAGCTTTTCCTTATGTAAATGTACATGCAAAATATTACTCACACGCTCATTTGAGATGTTTACGATATCTGCTATCTCACACACTTTTATTCGTAGATCTTCTAAAACGACATCATGGATTTTAGCGATCATTTCTTCATTTGTTCATTTCACTTCGATTGATCGACCAGAATGATGTTCACCAATTCTGCTTGTACAACCACGTTTAAATTCTGCAAACCAATAAATCGCAGTTGAATTGGCTGGGGCAGATGTGCCATAATATTTATCAAGTTTTTCCTTTGTTTCTTTCGCGATCTTTCCACACAAAAAATAATGCTCAATCGATGCACGAAATTCGCTTTTATCCATTATTTTAACACAATCACAAGTTGCCCGCTTTTTATGGCTGTTAAACATAAACTAAATGACATATAGCGCTAAAAAGTTACAGGAAGCCTTAAAGCGGACTGTGTTTGACAGAAATTATATACATTCGGTGAATAGCTTCCACACAGAAGTGAAACCTAATATTTCCTTCATAGTTTCTTCTAACGAAACAATTTGCTAACTTTCTTTATATATCGTTTTTTCAGCCAAAGTTCCATATGTATGCGAAGTTTTTAGGAATAAGTATTAGATATTTTAATATCTGAATAACGAGTATTAACTTTTAATGTAGTCAATAAATGATTTTATCTAATAATACTATATAAACCCTATAATATAAATGTAAAAGCGAATTTGAGTTATTTTTATAAATCCAGCAAAGAAGTTTGTCTTGTATAAACGTAATCTGGGTCTGATGGTTCTTAATTGCTTTGCAAAAGTAACTACTAGAGTTATTTTACTCTATTTTCAAGAATTTTATTTCAAAATGTGATAATTTTAAGAATTTCGTGTTAACCTTTGAAAATAATCGCTTTTATTTCGAAACTTTACTTTATATCTCTAAAGCAAAGCTAATTTATGAGCTCTATATAATATAATACCTTTACCAAAATTGATCGTATTATGAACTTTTCACAATAAAACGAACGGTAGTGGCAGTACCCTAATTGTACTCATAGTTGCGATGTTCGCCTATTGACAGCTCAAAGCAGGAGGCTGTGCGTTAATCAAGACGATACCGTGACCAGCATTTTCAGAGGTAGGTCAAAAATATAAGCAAATGAGCTAAACGGGCAGTATTGCCAATTCGAATAGGCCTTAATACCTTGAAGGAAGGAAATGGGTAAGAAAATCCATGATCTAGGGTACCTTTCAAACACTTACCAGTCAACAATTCAAAAATAACGGACGTTGCAACATTTTACGAATAAGTTGCGTTCTGGGAGGTATAGATCACAACTATCTATTTAATAGTGGCCCCGGTTATTGTTATGATGTTTCTATAAGGATACTCAAAAAGCTTGACAAGAACAGAATTATTAAAAGACAATGCTGTGAATACACTCGTATTCACTTAAATCCGATAGACTATCACGGTCCAATTCGTTGCGAACTGTAGACCAGGAGCGCGATCACGTTCTAAGCGCGCCAGACCAACTACTGCGGTGCGAAGGGTGAGTTCTAGGCTACCGACAGGAGCGCTTATGAACGCTTCGCCCTACGGAGATAAAGTTTTGACAAGCAGATTGCGGAAGTACACAATGTTCAGGAGCGCCACTGTCTCGGTCGACGAAAGAGGGGACACTAGGTCAAAGATTATCAGACAGAACCGGTCTCACACGTCAACGGAGGGAGCGGGGTTTGGTTACCTGAGTATCAGGCCCAACACCTTACGGTGATGCTAATGAATCCACTACCGAGAGGCAGGCACGGAAGGTCGCTCTGATACCCTCACGAACCTGTAGGTATCAATTGTAACTCTTAAAGCTACGTACGTAGAAAATAAAAGGCTAGTAAATTGTACAATCAATAAATATAATAACTGTCAATTTCTGAACAAGTATTTAATTGTACAATACATGACTAGCTCTCGGCTGCGACGACTGGATGCGACCCAACCCATGGGTTCGTCGTTTAAGCTAAAGGGTATTGGCATTATATGTATAATACAATTCTTAATCTAACTTATATCTAACAGGTCTTCTACAACTGTTGGGAGGCGTAGTTGATGGCTACAGCTATGAGAGTGTCACAATTGCGGGTACTTCTCGCACATTCTGTACACAAATGGGCGCACTACTCAAGGACGTTCTGGCCACCACAAAAGAGGATGATTCAGATGAACAACACAAACAGCAAGAAATAAAATAATCAATAGGGACAGTGCCTTGAAAAAGGAATTGCCGCACCTTACTTCAACTCGCCCACATGCGGAGGTTTCACCACATACAGCATCGCCTTAATATCCCTTGGCTCCCAAGTAGGGTCTAGCACGGATCACAAGTCACTTGTGGCGGCGTTCGAGAAATAATGATACCCGCCATCTACAAACAAAGGTTATTGAGCCGGGTTGATTTACATGTCGACACAGTTCCATGAAAATCTACAAGCCACTAACTTTCTTGAATTTAATTCGACGCTTCGCTGCACGTGCGGTGCTAATGTCGGGATCTGACCTGGACTTTCACTGACACAGCCAATACCACCACAGAAATTACTACTGCGCGAACCGGTGAATGTCCAATGGCCATCACAGAATGCAAGGATTTAATAATCTCGAACAACAAATTATACATTCCTATAACTATCAATTAATTCATTCCCATCCAAAAAAATAAAACCTAAAGGTCCAAACAGAATAAACGGTGTTTGACGGCATTTATTGTTACATAAGAATTAAAACTAATAGAATTGGTAGCGTATACACAGAACAAACGACGTGCAACGGCGTAGAGCGCCGTACGACGGTGACTGTTCGTCAACTTTCTACTTTTGCGCTTAAATACGTCAAATGTCATTTAAACATAACCTTCTATTCATATGTCTATAAAGTTGACAAATTTGAAGATTATAAAATCAAAATTAAAAGATCAATTCATATGAAATATATTTTCACAGAGTAACCTAATTTATTTCTATCTTTAAAAATGTCTCGAATCCACCAGCTTCGTCGTTTTCTGCTACTGTAGTTAAAACGGCAACAATAATAAAAATATCTAATAGATAAGAACTAAAACATAATGCTGAATTCCTCTACATCCATTTCTGTTTTATTATTTTGTCTATTATGTGGTTATGTTATAATCACGTGGTACAGGTCACACTGGCCGCGACGCCGTAAATCTTCTTGCATTTAGAAATACTGTCGGCGAAAAACGCCGTTTAACGACATCACCGGCGTTTATTCTGTTTGGACCTTAATAGTCTCCCACGTTTTCCTGATAACCGTCGTTTTTATAAAAACCCAAACTTTTAAGATCTGGTAATACAAAAGAAAAATCCTGACAAGATACAGACCTACAGAATAATATTAAAATAAAATAAATAAATAGCAGTGTGGGTTGACATCGCGTCGTGTAGACGACTAATATTTTTTTTGTTCAAGTTTTGGTTTCAGTGCAAACAAGGAAGATATAAATCGATCAAATAATTGGAAATAACAATGCCGATGAATGCAAAATGATAAATAGGGCTTATATTTGATTAATGAATTGATTTTTTCCCAGCTCTACCTGCAATGCTTATATCAATTTCTACAAAACCAATCGAACCTTATAGGAATAATAAAACAATGTATTTTCCAATTGGTGTTATTAATATTCTCAAGTAATTTCCAAAACTTATGCGCACACAAGCACCACTTAAAATTGGAATGACCATAATAATAATTTAAAAAAAAACTAAAGACAAATGGTGCAATAAAATTACATTAAGGCTATTTGACAGTCTCTACAAGTGCCAAATAAGAATTTTACAAGCGTTAATGTATGAAGGAATTATTCACATTGCTTTGGTACCCAATGCATCATTTTTCAAGAAGAAACATTAAATATTAGACCCTGACAGAAGTCGATCCAACACATTGTTATCTCTTCCAATTCATCTATTTCCGTAAATCAGGGTTGGTCATCCACTGGTTCTCTCCCTTTATACTGACATCAAAAATAATCTCAAAACGAGAGAAACTGTAAGATTATGTTTTTCACCCGAAATCAGCTAAAACAGAGAGAAACACGCTCCGGCAAAAGGCTAATTAAGGACGAGATGACTAATTTCGTGGGATTGCACGTACAAATTAAAATCTGCGCTGTACAGCAGACAAACAATCTATTTACTATAAAACTTAAGTATTCACGACATATCGCCGTTTTCGCTGTCAAAAATTCAGCACAAAACAAAAATATATTTTTTTCATCACCTAATTTCGATTACCTTTCTTTAACAAATTACCTACCATTTTTTCTCATGCACTAACTTATATAGATTATACTAATAAATAATATTATTAAATTAGTTATACAAGATTAAGGCAAACGAACGAACACGTCTGACATAGTGAATTCAAATTAGAAATAATAAATGCGTCATTCTATTTAAAATTATATAAATTTAGTTTGGCTTTAAATAATGAAAATTCTGAATCCTTCGAAGTATTTTGGAACGTATCTTCTTTATCCCTCTGTATTTATTATAAATCCTTTTTGTATCTCTAGTAGTAAGGTAACTATTGAACTCTACTATTAAGACACCCGGGAAATAGTACAGTATTTATTTATCAGTATTTTTCGAAATACTAGTTGAGTAACTGGATTATGTAGATAAGTAGACTTAAACTGTAGGTTCTTATAACTAAATAGCAACATTGGCATAACTTTAAAGTATATAAAAACTTTAGTTACATTTGTATTACTGATATGAATACGTATAGCTGTGCTATGTCCTAACAGAAACAAGTGCCATTTTTATGCAAAACAAGAACATAAAAACCTATAATTTTATGAAATTTCAATTTCCTCTCGCAAGAGCGTCCTTATGTTCTTTTCATTTATTTCTGAATACGAATATAAGCTCAAGAAAATACACCAACATGATCGTTAAACTTTTAAGAGTCTGAAGTGTGGTTGGGTAAAGTAAATTTTCTGCTAAATTGCCTCATTTCTTGTTTACCCCTAAATTCCTACGTTGACTGACCAGTAAGTTGTAATATATGTTAATACGCATCTTAAGGCGTTCGAGGAGAATTTATAGTGGGTTTAAGGTCATTTCCGGTTGTTCAAAACCTACATCCGGTTTCTGATAAATCTTATTCATAGTGCCACTAACCCTAGAAGATCTCTTGCGAATGATAAAAATCTATACGTGCTCGCACATTCGAATATAGTCTTTATGTCGATTCGTTTTTGTAATCTAACGTATAGTATACTTTCAATTAACTAAGCCTAACAACTACATATGTATAGAAGTAATTTAACTTTATAATAGCCCTAAAGACGCCCTTAAGTATTAAATTTTTCAATAGGTATTATATTTCAAAAATTATAACTGACAATGCTTACAAATAGTGTTTCATATTCACGATCAAAACAGTTGTCAACTGAGAAGCATGTTTTATTCACAAAATTTAAAAGTTAGGGAGATTTTTAGTTATACATTATTTAATACAGACTAAAACTTGAATTTTTCTTCGAGAATTCTTTTGAATATCCTTTGTCATGTATCTTGCAATCCTATTTGTAAATCTAGAGAATTAAGAACTGCGTTAACCAAATAAAGTTTTTATAATTGAATTTTGTTTTATACCCCTCCCTGTTAGTTGTTAATGTATTGCTTCAAGAGAATTTATTTGTATTTTCCAGTTCATGAGACATCGTAACGATTTATTTATGACGACGAAGTTGTTAACATAGTGTAGCGAGTTTAATGTAATTCAGTTCATCAAATTTAATTAATTGTTCTCAAATTTTAATGAATAAGATTAAGTTCATTAAATAGTTAAATTAACCGGATAATTTTAATAACATCATGTAATTAAGTTAATCAGTGGGAGCTATTGTATTTCAAGACATTGCTTAGACTCACATTTTACAATAAAACTATCAAAACTAAGACCTTTACCAATTTTTCGTTTTATTGCTAATCGTTGACTATTTATTTACAATAATCATGCATGTAACAAGTAGAGAAAATTACACGTTACTTGAGGTCGCAGGTCGAGCACTTTCAGTTCCGAGGCAAGAAAATACATTTTCCAGCTAAATAATGTACAAAACTTTTCCTGAAACCGCATGAATTATTAAACAATTTTTCATAATTCACAATTTATAAATTGATTTTTAGTAATCAGTCAAACAAACGATGATCACGCCTTTCAATGATGCAAAATTAACCATGTAAATGACTTCCATGTACCGGTACCTTACTAGCGGCGACGTATAAATTTTACATGTCCATCCAGGTTATAGTCACTCTTAAAACTCAAAATCGTTATCAAAGTCTAGCTTCCTTGATGGTTTCAGGAAACAATATAATACCATTTAGCGCGTTCCTAATTTTGGAAATTTAATACATTATCATTAAAAATGAATACAAATGATTTGTTTTGATGTATTTGAATACATTTTATATTTCAAATTTAACCCTATTTATACATCGCGCCCTTCCCTATCAGCTAATAATTATAAATTTTAAACTTTTTTACCATTTGTATAAATTTGCAATACAAATTACGGAGAGTTTTCAAATATAAGCAAGACTATAGCTCCAACGAGCATTTGTGCTATGTCCAAAATTGCCCCGTTTAACACCGGTACTAGCTGGATCGCAATTTATTTCAACAATTATTTGAGAATATTATGGAGAACTATATAAGCTATCTTATGTTATACAACTTATAATATTGATCTTTTTCTGAAAAGAAATCTTGTTCCCTTTAAAATTTTCAACAGTCCTATAACACAATTTGGGGAAATATCTTTGTTGTAATTGAAATAGAAATTTCTAAAAGGGCAAGGCCGTGCAAATAACGAATCAACTGCTAGGAACTGAAAACATCCTGATAACTCTTTGAGAATTAATAATCGATTCTTGCTTACTCTAAGATTATCCAATAATCTTCGCTGAAAAACAAGTCAGCAATTTATTTCAAGGGAAAAAATACTGATTCGTTCCTCTCGGATTGCAATGTTTTTAAATTATAAAAATCTTTTGAGTGGTTACAAGTTCAATACTAAACATAGACATTCTAAAACTTTTATGCTTAGAAAGTGGTACTGACAAATTTTCAAAATAGGTGGAAATAGTATACTGTGTATTTTCATTTCAATGCCCATAAAGTTGCCCTATAAGAATTTTGTATATATTTGAATTCTGTTTGTTGCAAATCTAATAATAATAATAATAATAATATTCAGAAATATTTCAAAAATCGAAGACTAAAAGTTAATTTTCAAGTAGTCGTTAAACATTATATAATAAAACCGAATTTCGCATTTCAACTTTCTTCAAAATAAAAATCTTTAAGAAAGATTTGCATTTTTAAAAAGTCACGACCTGAAATTCTGTCGAAGCAACTATAAATTCTTTAATAAATTGGTCATCCAAATGATTTATTAGTCTAGCAAATTTATTTAAAAATGAGGAATTTGTCATAGTTTACCCATTTTTATTTCTATCACAACTTTTTGAAGCAAAATTTGTTTTAAGGTTAATATATACACCACTTCACAATTTTAAATATTTAGCGCTACGATGAAAAGCATTGTTCTAATTTTTTTTTATTTTACGAGCGCATAAAGATCGTATTTTGAATAAGTTTTATATTATAACCAAATTTAAACAACAGATAACTGCACTTTTCTTGATTTTATTGCGTTACAAAGCTATAGTTTAAAAATTTTGAAAAAATATATTATATGTAGTATAAATATTAGGAATGACCCTGCAAAGTTTGAAGAAAATGGACGTGCAATTTTTTGAACAGTCCGTTAAAAACCCCATTTATAGATGCATTTTTAACAACTAAGACTTGAATGCAGCACATATAATCTCTACAATACATAGTCTTATGTGAACTTAAGCATCGAAATAGGCTTAACTCTTAACTGTTACAGTGAAATAAAGTTGCACAAGTAAAAAAACACAGAAACTGAAAACTATTTATTGAAATTACACTTTGATAAATTTTATAAACTTTCTTATATACATTGCCACCTAACTACACAATTACTACATAAGCAAGCTAAATGTTCTGGACAAACGTGCTATCCGCAGTGTCTACACACCGTCTTGACTTTCTTATCTCTGTTCCTGGGACAAAAACTGCATCTGGATTTGAAGCAATTCCTCTTTTTTATTTGTCTCAACAAGCATTTGACCTGTAAACTGAAGTTCACATAGAATACGGTTCAAATCACACCCCTTCATATGGTCTTGAATTAGAGCGCATCTTAGTTAAATTACAGGTTTTCGCCGGGTTCCTTCATATTGTTGTTGCTGCGTTTTAAGTAATATCATGCTATTTATACCTGCTATATTTAATATAGTATAAAAAATTGTCATAGGCCACCGTCTAGTGCACCTTGACATAGTAGAATTTGCGCATAGTTGATCTAGGATATCTACTCTAGCTTTGGTCAAATTATAGCCATTGATCATCGCAGGATTTCCGTTTCCCGAAGTTACTTTCTGATCTTCGTGCATGGTAAATAATAATACGACAGCTCGATTTTTTTTGGAACATGAGAGCAAATAGTAATTCGCTCGTTATGTCCAAAAATTGAAGAACCGACTGGACGCTTCCTGTTTGGTTTAACATCTGTCGGTATTTAAGGTTTATTCATTTTCATGGCACCTACTAGGGTTAGTGAATTTTCTATTAGTTTTTCACATAGCTCTATTGAAACGAACCAATTATCGGCTGTAATATTTCTGTTTGCGTTTTTGATAGGCGTTTAAGTTTTAATACATCATTTGTTGGTACAGAGATGTTTTCCATTGATCTATTTTTTTTCCGGTATAAATAAAGGCATTGAATAAGTATGAAGTCCGTGAATCATGATTTTTAAAGGTATTTAACAGGCTTTTTAGGGAAGTACATTTTAAATGCACATCTTCCCCGAAATGGAACCAACATTTCGTCTACGGTTAAATTCTCCCCTGGCATGTATAAATTCTGACAACTGCGAATAAATTAATCCCATAGTTGCCTCATTGCAACGATTTTGTCAGTCATCCTCCTTTCCCATCTTGTTAGAGTATGGTCAAATCGCAAAGTTTATAAAATAAAGAGAAGACGATTGACACTCATTGTTGCTCTAAATACATCTCGACCATAACCGTCACTATCAAATAAGGACGATACATCTTCGTGTACAGACTTTATGATACCTGAAAGATAAAGCAGCGTAAAAAATGCTTTAAGTTCTATCATATAAAGTTCTTTGGAATAAGATAGAAGTGACTGTTTGAATCTGGTTCTCCTTTCTCTTATCTTGATGTTTGTATACATCAAAATACTATCGAGTATATCTTCCTCTTATGTACAATTTCCAAGCTATATCATTAGACTGAATATTTCTAGCATATCCTTTGGGTTCTGGTAAGTGAAGTACAATATTGTGTTTACGCATGCGGGTAATTTTTCTACAATGTTTGGCCCATTTATATTTATTGTTTTTTCCATTAAAGTATGTTATTTCATCATCTTGATAATTTGATTATCATCACCTAAATTATAGATAATTTAGATCAGAAAACGCATCCGATATTGAATCGTGTTCACTGGGCTGATACTCATTTACGCTAGTATCACTTTACTCATCAGAATAGGAAGATGGATTAACTACAATTTCTTCAAGGTCATGCATAGACAAGGGTTTGTCGATTTCATGTGTCATACTGTAATTGAAAGATATATGTATACACTATAAACTATAACTACATAATACAGGATATTCCACTTGACCTTATACGTTAAATATCTATGTAACTGTATATTTTAGACATAATAAAGAGACCGATCTAATGGACATCGGCTGTTCTTTAAAAATGCGACACAAGATGTAAATTTTTACTTCTGGTCGAACCGGAAATAAGCCCAAATTTTATTTTTTAAGTGGAATGGCTTATCTTCGATCATTGGAAAGAGGATTTTTTTCTGATTATGTTCATGTATTTATACACAAATTTTCCTCAGTAATTATGTTCCATTAGTGCTATTATTTTCAAAAAAAATGCATAATTAAGTAGACAATGGTATGAAAAAAAAGCTTATTTTTTTTTATTGGATACAATGTCAGAAGCAACATAAAAAAGTAATTTTATTAAAGAAAATGACAAATAAACTTTAAAACCAACACAATTAACGATTATAACAACTTATAACAAATGTTCAAATTGGCAACCTTCTTCTTGTCGACAGAAGAAAGCACGTTATAGCAAGGAATTTACGGTAGCTATCGAAATTGTATTCGGACGAATACTTCCACAAGCGTTTCTAATTTTTGTTTCAAATTCGTCTAAATTGATCGATATATTAGTATACATAATATCTTTTAGCGTTCACCATAAAAAATAATCCATAACTGTCAAATCGGGGGTCCTAGGAGGCCATGAAATGGGGCCATGTGTGCCAGTCTACCGTCCAGGAAAATTATAACGTAAAAAAGTTGAAATAATTAATGCATTATGTTGTGGCGCGCCGTCCTGCTGAAAAATTATGTTCTGACGTATTTTTAGAGGCACGTCTTCCAGTAAAGGTACCAGATCATTTGTTAAAAACTCTAAGTATCGTTCAGATAGTGAATGATAGAGTTCGGAAAGGAATGGGCACAATTTTAGAAAAATATTTTAGAGGCAACCGGGGATCGAACCAGGGCTTCCAGATTTGTATTCTGAGTACAAATCTGGAAGACCGGGTTCGATACCCCGTCGCCTCTAAAAAATTTTTCTAAAATTGTGCCCATTGATTTCCGAACTCTTTCGTTCTCTATTTGTCTGCTGTACCGCTATTAGGTATATTGAGCTGTGTATTAATTAATTTATATTAATACACAACACCTTTCCTTAATTTGCATATCGTTCAGATGTTAAGTTGTTTTGATAAAAATAAGGCCCTATTATATGATTTCCAATTACACACCATACGTTTATAGCCCACGTTTCCTAGAAATTACGCTATCTTCTCTCAGATTTGTATTGCTCCAGAAATGCGTATTGTGTCTGTTCATAATGCCATTATTAGTAAAACGACTTTCATCTGTTCATAAAATTTTATTTAAAGTGCTGGGGTCATCATAATATGCTACAGAAACCAAGCAATTCATTGTAGATGACGGTTTTCATCTCCAGCACGTAAATGTTGTACTAGACTAATTTTGTAGGGATGATATTTTTAAGATTTTAAAATTCTTTGAACAGTAGTACAAGAAAAGTTAATTTGTTCTGCTACATGTTTCATGGAGGAATGCGGATTAGCTTGAATATATGCCAGAACATTAATAGTATTGTCTTCATTACGAATAGGTCTCTGACGATATCAATACTCTTTTTTAAACATATGACCATTATTTCGTAACTATCTTCCAGGCAACAATGATTCCAATCAGGGTAGCGTTCTGCATATAACGTTGCTGTCCTCCTCGAGTTTCGCAAAGATTCACTACACACTAGCAATATATCAACCTTTTCACTAAAATTCATTGCGAGGTAAATTTAATTAAAATTTCCTGTAGTACGAATGACATTTGATAGACACGCACTTGATTTTTAAATTCCCGTAGTACGAATGACATTTGATAGGCACGCACTTGATTTTTCCTATTATTGTCTACTTAATTATGCAATTTCTTTTTTAGAAATAATAGCACTAATAGAACGTTAATTACTGAGAAAAATCTGTATTTAAATACATGAACATGACCAGAGAAAAACGCTCTTTCCAATTATCGAAGACAGGATATATCATTTCATTTAAAAAATCAAAGTTGTGCTTATATCCGGTTCGACTGGAAATGAAAATCTACATTTTGTATCACGCTTTTAAAGAACAACTGATGTCCATTAGATTAGTCACTTTATTATATATCTAAAATATCCAGTTACATAGATATTTAGGATAGAAAATCAAATGGAATACCCTGTATATAAACACGGAGTAAAGGCATTAAAATACACAAAAGTGAGTATAAATAATATTATATAATTAAAAACATCAAATTATTTTGCATATACTTACGCTCCGGTGGAGTACACGTGTCCTTTTTATTTTACACACTAGCAACTACTAGCACCTTGCTCATGAAGCTTCTGCTGTCGTGTTATGTCAAACAATTACATAAACTATCAGTCCCATCTAACAACAAATAACTAAACTATACCATAAAATAAAATACGCGGGGTTCGAGTGCACCCCACTAGAACAGTTAAGCGTTAAATAGAGTATGACAGAGTTACGTTTAGATTATAAGAAGACTCGCTTTAAAAACGAGATGAATCAAATATGAATCGGACTTTTTTAATGTTTACAAAATTATATGCACGTTTTTTTCTATATAGATTTTTTCCTTTTTTACACACATGCGTCAACTTGTAATGCCCGTACCGTACACTGTTTTAAGATGGGTTAAGGGACAGTTGCACTCAAATCCTTCTACAGATGCATTGTCTTCAAATATTTCTCCTCCTAATTCCTCTTTTAGAATCCTGAAAAGAAGATAATCCCAAGAGATAAATCGGGGATATGAGAAGGGTGGAAGGTATTCGATGTGTTGCAGTACAATTGTATGTATGTCTCCTAGGTTGCTGCAGGACAATGCGGTCTAGCATTGTTGTGTAAAAGATGTGCACTCCGAATGATGACGTTACGTATTTTCACTCGATATTGCATTCACATTATCCAGTGGTTCACAATAACATACGATATTAATAGTCATGGAACCTTAAAGAAAGTCTGTATACACGATCCGTCTGTGATTCTAAAAGACAATATGATAAACTTTAACCGCCGACAACTTTGTTTTCGCTTCCGCTGCTGCTGCTTCTCCTTTTTGTCTTTACGCCATACTGATCCCCTTTGATTGATGTTTGTAATTATACACTAACGTACGATCGCATCTCAATTAAGAATACCATTCAAGAAAGTATCGCCTTCTACGTGACACCGATTAGCGTTCTATAGTGAACTGCCTTCAATAGGTGTAACTTTTGATGCTCTGATTCAAAACAAGAAAGTCAGCACTTTCCTGACTTATTACAACATGTGGGCTTATTTCTTTCACAGTTTCGCAATCGTCTTCAATGAGAACTCGCACGGTGTTAGGTTTTTCTCGATCCACATGGACGTATTAAACCTTAGAAGTGCCTGTGTACACTGAAGAAAGACTTATCGCGTATAATCAACCTGTAGTCTAAGAACTGGCAACGTTTTCGAGAAATAATTTCAGGTAGAGTAGTTCTTTGATATTTCCTCTTTCTCACTATCTCGATAAGCATGCGGTCTATCTGGCTGGCGAGAGATGTTGCATTTATCTGTGCACATAACACTTATCCAGGTAAACATATTACTTTTTTAAATTATTTTAGGTAAATTGCTTTCTTTTCATTAATTTTCATTAACTTTTAGTAATATAAATTTATTATTGCCAGACAGTTTCAATGTTGATAAAACCGTGCCAGATACTTAACGACTTAAAGCAGTATGAATTCTAATTAAACAACCGAACTTTTGTCTGGTCAATTAATATTATATCCTTGGTAGCTAAATTACATCATATTAAAATTTTAGTCACACTAAAATTCTTTGTAAATTATTTTTTTTAAATATAAAATAGTATCTGGCACGATGTTATCAACAACGAACCTATCTGACAATAATAAATTTATATTGCTAAAAGTTAATGAAAATTGACGAAAAAAACTGACATACTTAAAATAATTTAAAAATGTAATTACTTGTATAAGTGTTATACGCACAGGTAAATGCAACCTCTCCCGCCAGCTAGATAGATCGCATGCTTTTAGAGATAGTGAGAGAGAATTTATATGAAATAACTAGCCTACCTGAAATTCTGTTTTTGGCGGCATTGCTAGCTCTCGTACTACTGAGTCCCTGACAATAGATTAAATCAATTTTTAGACAACATTATTATTAAATTTACTGTACCTGATGGAGACGATGTATACAATCTGATTTACCCAATTGTAAAGCTATTATTTACAGTATTTGCTTCAATTTCAAACATCAACTGGTTAAAGGTTGGGAAACTAATATAAGTTTTAAGGATGTTATTAAAATCCTCTGCATACTGACCCCTGTATACAGAACAATAGCTTTTTGTTCTGCTACTTTTACCTTAAACGTTGTATATAATTGGATGTTTATTTTATTTAATTTGTAGGTTTTCCTCTAAAACGACATACACTCCAATAAATAATAGAGGTAATAAGTTTAATACATTTATTTTAATTTAATATATCAATACGCAAATTTACACAAATTTTACAAGGAAGTGGTAAGAATGCGTAATACAAATAGACCCTTTTAAAACAACCTGGAGCGAAACTTGAATTTAAAAATTGAGCGGAATAACGATTACTTAGTAATTTCAATCTACCTTAAATTTAACTACATGTAATTGATAAAAGATCACTTGATTTTAGTTAGTTCGTATTGCTCGCAATTGAACTACGAAGTTGTATTCTTTCCATACTTGTTTGGAAAATGTTATCTGGTGACGAATGCTGTTGACTTTAAGTTCTGTGTTTTGCGTGTTCAATTCTTTGGGAATCAATGGACCGTTACCCGTCGGTCTTGTAGCCCCTAATAATACATTGGCTTTGGAATGAACCCAAACTGAATGGGTACTGTTTTTGAATCACGTTTCGCACGATGTACACTTTTCGGACCTTATTTACTTGATTACCGTGTTTTAGTAATTCTTCTAAGTGCTTTGTTAGTAACGGGCTTCACGTTAGATTTATTTTATTTGTATGATCTTAGCGGGAATACTTAGATTTACATTGCCGACTTAGTTACATTTCCAGTAATATAATCTTTCTCTGGTGTTAGGCGATACAGTTTTAATGCTCACACTTGCACAAAAGCTCTAGATTTTTTTGTTGTCTGGTGTTTTTAATAATTTTCTTTAGCAACCTCGTGGCTTGAAGACGTTAGAGCGGCGTCCTGGGTTTACGGGCAATTTCTTTGACCGCTGATCTTTTGAAGTTTGTTATTTTTATGATTTAAAAAACCCTGCTTGCTAAATCCTTCATAATATACAATTTATTATGGCACATCCGAATTTTGTTTATTTCTCTTAACTTTGAAATTTTATTTTCGCTTCAGAACGTTACAGTCACTTGTTTAAAGTTTATCATTTTCCAAAGCTATCTCTTTTTTATTATTTAAGAAACAGTCTGATTTGGGTTTAAAGTAACGTTATATGATACTTTATATACAAGCTTTTTAGAAATAAAATAGGTGTGAATTTATTTGATTTTTCCAATGTTGAATCTTACAAGATTTGAATTGAATCACGTGGATTACAACATCCCCTGTTTCAAACTATGCTACTGACGAAGTTAACTATCTTATGTTACTGCATTGCCATTTATTCACAATGTCAATTAAGCGAATTAGTTATTCGAACATTTCTATTTGGATGAAGCTGTCTACATTACGAACATGTTTGTCTGGTCTGCGTAATACCCAGTAATTATACGAAACACCAACGCGTAAATTTTACGTTATGAGCGGCCACCATAGGCAAATAAGTTAATTTACTGTGATCCGTGATAATCGTAACCATATTGTAACTACTGCTTAAATTTATTTAATCCAAATATTATAGCTAAAAATTCCAATTTGGATACGGAATATCGCGTTTACCTATCTTGTAATTTTTTGCTTGTGTGCGCATCACTTTACACTCGTTTTTGTCATTTTTTTGCAATAGATTGTCGAAACCGCTACGGATAAGGCATTCATTTCTAGTATAAAATCGCGATCATACCATGACAATGTTAACATGGGTGCGGTATAAAACGCGTCCTTTAATTTAGACATCGCGCTTATGCTGCCGGTGGTAACGTTTTGAATTTTATCATCTTTCTCAGACCGTTCATTAATGGCTTGGCTAATTTAGCGTAATCCTTTCTATAATTTCTGTAAAATTAGGAATTAGGCATTCCATTACCATGCGAATCTTGTCGAATTGTGTGCTTATTGTACCTGCGGTAACCGATTTTCCTTAATAGTCTACACTTACCTGTGCTATTACGCTTTTGGAGGGTTTAATAGTAAGTCCCGCTTTCTTAACAGTTCGAGTACTTCGCGTATGTGCTCGATATGTATCTACAATTCATTAGTGAATATTGCGAGATCATCTAGGCCTATGCATATTCTTCTGACCCATTTAATATGATGTCCAAAAAATACGACAATGTAGCTGGAGAATTCCTTAAACGAGATATTTCTGTGATTCTTTCGCCAAGAGAACTTGTAAAATTTTTCTACTTAAGTCAAAGAGGGTTTTTTTGTAGCGCCGATGGAATTTTTTCTACTAATTGCACGAGTAGCGATATTTATCGGGAACGGTTTCCAGGTTAAATACCTTGTAATTTACGTAAGCACGAGGTTGTTTCTCTTCCCGCTGTACGAGAAGCAACAGTCCCCGTATGCGCTGTTACATTAATCGGTTAAATTAATTTTAACACGAGAAGTTTGTCGATCTTGACTTTTATCAGTTTTGCAACCGGGGGATATTCCCTATAAGCACGTACTTCGATTGATTTCTCTTTGATTTTAAAGTCGATTAAGTACATTCTATCTGGTACATTACTAAATGTTTCTTGGTTATCGCTTATTACAATTTTGGGTTTACGTTGCTGTTCAACTGTTGTGTCTAACATTCAAGAGAACCATATTCAATATTCAGACAGCACATCGGAGAATCTAGTTCCTCGTTAATTACATTAACTAAATTTACCAAATGCGGTTGTTTTTCAACATACGGTTTCAATATGTTGGAATGAAAGGCAATGCCTTGTTTCTTATTAACCCTTAGTCGGTAATTTATTTTTCCTATTTTTTCTAAAACTAAATAAGGCTCCGTCGAGAAGCATTCTAACTTATTTCCTTCGTCACTGGATCCCAGTGCCAGGCAATGCTCATATGTTAGAGTTGGGGTCCTCACAATTAGCGCGCGAAAAGCAACTCACTAGGTTTGAAACCTAGGGGCCCGTTTACGCTGTTCGCAATTATGAAGATTACCTAACCTAGCACCTGGTCCCATTGTTAGCTTGGATCCTCGTGCAGAATGGCATGCAGTGAATCTTTAATAGTTCTATGCAGTGAATCTTTAATAGTTCTATGCAGTACTCAACTGTCCTTGGAGCTCGGGATAGTGCACAGAGCTAAATATGTGCCTAACTCCGGTGGTTCTCCAAAGTTTCTGCATTAAGTCTGATTTAAGTTTGATTCATAAATCGCTCTTGATCTCCCGTACGCAACCCAACTTGAAAAAAGTGTTTATTAAATGCGAACAGACCCTCTCCGCGCGCTGATCACACATCGGTGTTCCCAAAGGATATCGAGTACACGTATCAGCCACGGTTAGGATGTATTTGTTTTCGTGTTTTATCAATGGTAAAGGTCCCATATTATCGATAACTACTCTCGTTCACGGTTCTGGTACAAGCGGCACTCATGTCATTTTTTATGTGTATTTTATTATTCCGCCTAGTTTCTGAGACGATAAACACGACCCGTAATAGTCCTTAATTTTTTTTCTTATATTACATCATCTTAACGAATTCTGTATAAACCGGGTCGATTTATCATGTGTACAAGCATGAAATTCTTATAAAGTTTTGCATGCAGCGTAGATGGCACTACAATCTGCGCTATTTCCTTCTCGTTTTATTTCGACTTAATTTTCTCGTCGCGACGCGTTCGTACAAGAAGCCCGTCTTTATTTTAAACGCGGCTACTTTGTTAGTTTCGTGCCGATTTGTACATGAATCGGTTTTAATTCTGCATCTGCCTTTTGATGCATTATTAATTCTTCGCAAGAAGTGCTTTCCAACGAGGTCTTTGTTAATTTCCATTCGTTCTCTATCTTTCATATTTGACGCCTTCGATATTTCGTGTGTGTCGCTTTCTTGTACTTTCTCTGAAAGCTTTCCCAAGGTTTCTTTCACGTTGGGGCGCGCTTTCAACCGTGTGACTACATTCATTTCTTCATTTTCAGTGTTCGCATTTAATTAAGATAATGGACGCTACAGTGTCGCACAAACCGTTATACGTTGTACGTTTACATATCCTGCGAATTTGGAAGCGTTAAAGCTTCCTTATAGATTTCCCGCAAAGCTACTTAAATGTAGCGCTTCTTTCTGTGGTCAAGCGAATCTTTTGTTGTCTTTGGCTTTGTATATAATGCAATATCTGCACCTTTGCGTTTTCTCTGCTTCTTATGCCTTATTGGAGCGGATAGCGGTTGCCCGTTTTCATTATTTTTCGGTATTTTAACTCTTTCCCCGTCAAAATTCTACCCAAGGTTATGCCCTATTTAATTGTATAGGTTAAAATAGTAGCAACAGTTTATTCAAAGTAATCGAATCATGTGGCTACACATTCCTCTTCCTTATTCATTTTCTGTAGGAGGGAGACAACGCGAAATTCTGTCGCCGTTAGGATGCCGTTATGATTTCACGCGATATTGTTACCTGCTTTATTTAATTCGGCTACCCGGTTCTCTTGGCCTGAATGCAACCGTTTTTACTGCGTTTCAATCACTAATTGACTGTGTCCTCTTTCAATACATGTTTGCCCCACTTCAATACGTTTTTGTTCCGCTCAAATGCTAAGCGTTCTTGATTCGCTTGGAATGATAAATAATTATGTTGGTGATTTTCTGCACGACAGTATTTTCTAATAGCATAATTAACACTTGAGAACCATTATCTGTTTCAAGTCGTATGTGCCGCGTTTGACATAGACATTGTAAAGTAACTAATCTCTTGTTTATTTATTAACGCATTATTATTTGTTGTTACGTCCCTTTAAACAACAATTTCGTTAAAATATGTGTATGTATATATATATATATATATATATATATATATATATATATATATATATATATAT
>JAHWXV010130830.1:0-15981 GCA_024586415.1 Phrixothrix hirtus | reverse complement strand
CAATCTACTAGACAGATCTCCAGTTAACGTAATGTGTAATAATTTTAATAAAATTTGTGGTTCATGTGATATATTCTTGAATACTAGGAATGAAATTAAAAGTATTGCACGAGATATGTTATAACCTTTTACGATAGTACTTGTACTAATTGTCTTTATTTTTTTTTCTGTTTATAAATTTTCTATATCTAACTCGTTACTATATATTTGCAAAATGTATGATTATGTTATAATTACATATTGTATATTATATTACATACGTTGCTCTGTAAAGGGATTTTGTAAAAATCTGTTGGGCAATAAATGCTATTATTATTATTAATATTACTATTATTAATATTATTATTATTATTACTATTATATAAAGTTTCCTCAATACTGTTTTCCTTATTATTCTAGTTATTAAAGTTGTGCATTGTGAATTCAAAAAGAACGGACATTAAAATTAATTGGAAAATAGTTCATCAGACGGTTAATGATTTTCAAGCTAAACAATTTTGATCAATATTTGATCCGCTAATTTTTAGAAAATAATTCTATATTATTATTTATCTATTCCGCCTGACAAAGAAAAGCAAACAATGCACAAGAATCCCAAAAAATAATAAAATTCACAGCTTCAGTTAAATTAGACAAAGGTAGCCATTTAAGGGGAACAAGTTAGAAATTGTTTAGTTAGATTACTTGATTTAGCAAAAATACAAACTACTATTTTTGTTTTTTGTACTTTACTTTGAAATCGTGCAACCACTTACAACTTATAAATAAATAAGAATAAATCAATTTTCAGGTTATTATTTGGTACTCCACAAATTTTCAACACTGAAAGTTCAAACAGCTCGGTTGTAGGAACATTTCCATAAGAACTCAATTTAGCAATGTTTTTTTTGGATAAAAAAATTTGACAACCAACAAACCACTAGAGGGCCACTTTTTAAAATATACTAAGAATTTTGCAAATTTTTAGAACTGAAAATTCACAAAATCCAGTTCAATTAATGTTTAAATTAGTAAATATTTCCCTAGATTTTATGATTTGAATAAGCAATAAAATTCTGAAAATATAAATGGACAAAATAGCAAATTCAAGAAACACACGGACACATTGAAAACCTCCAGAACCGAGCAGTTTCAATTTACGGCGTACATATTTTCGAAGTACTTTAGAATAGCCCAAAAAGCACTTCTCTAGTAATTTTGTGGTTTGTAATAGACTTTCCGACGCAAAAAATTTCTTACATCGAAAAACCTCTAGAACCGAGCAGTTAGAGTGTGCGACGTTAAATATTTTCAAAGCACTTTGGAATAGCCCCAAAAGTGCCTCTCTAATGATCTAGTCATTTAAAACAGACTTTCCGATTCTATAAAGTTTCTTTCATTGAAGAACGTCCAAAAACTAGCTGTTTCAGTTAATGACACTAAACATTGGCACAGTACTTTGAACGAGCAAAAAGGCGCCTCTGTAATGATTTTGTGGTATGTTCCAGAATTTCCGAAGTAAAAATTACTTTCATTGAAAATCTTCCAGGAACTAATAGTTTGAGTGTGCAGCACGAAATGTTTCCAAAGTACTTTCGATAGTCCAAAAAGCGCTTCTTTTATGATTTTGTGGTTTGCAACAGACTTTCCGATGCTACAAAATTGCTTCTATCGAAAATCTGCTAAGACCTAGTTGTTTGAGTATGTGGTGCAAAATGTATCCAAAGTACTTTGAATGGGCCAAACAATGCTTCTATAATATTTTTGGGTTTTGTAACAGACTGTTTCATGCTACAAAATTTCTTTCATCGAAAAACATACAGAATCGAACTGTTTGAGGTCGTGACGCTAACAATTGGCACAGCATTTTGGAATAGCCCAAAAAGCGCCTCTCTAATGATCTTGTGGTGTGGAACAGACTTTCTGAGGGTATAAAATGCTTTCATCGAATAACATCCAATATTGAGCTGTTTCAGTTTATGATGGTAAAAATTGGCACAGACTTTAAAAACCTCTAAAAGGTGCTTCTCTAGTGATTTCGTGATTTACACACGACTTTCCGACATAAGAAAATTGCTTTCATCGAAAAACTTCCAGAATCGAAGTGATTGAGGTCATGACACTGACAGTTGGCACAGAACTTTGAAATAGCCCAAAAAAGGCCTCCCTAGTGATTTTGTAGTTTGTACTAAACTTTCTGATGCAAAAAATTACTTTCATCGAAAATCTTCCAAAACCTAGAGGTTTGAGTGTGACATGTTTCCAAAGTAGTTTGGTTAGGACAAACAGTGCTATAATAATTTTGGGGTTTGTAACAGACTTTCCAATGCTACAAATTGCTTTCGGCAAAAAATATCCAGAACCGAAATGTTTGAGGTTGTGATGCTAACAATTGGCATAGCACTTTGAAATAGCCCAAAAAGCGCCTCTCTAATGATCTTGTTGTTTAGAACAGACTTTCTTCTGAGGCGATAAAATTGCTTTCATCGAAAAACATCCAAAATCGAGCTGTTTCAGTTTACAACGGTGAAAATTGGCACAGTACTTTGAAAAATCCAAAAAGGCGCCTCTCTAGTGATTTTGTGGTTTGTACCAAACTTTCCAATGTAAGAAAATTGCTTTCATTGAAAAATCTCTTGAACCAAGCAGTTTAAGTGAGCAACGCTAAATATTTTCAAAGTAGTTTGGAATAGTCAAACAAGCGCCTCTAGTAGTTTTGTGGTTGGTGGTAATTTTCCGCCGCAATAAAGTTGCTTTCATCGAAAAATCTTTATTGACTATTTCGGTTCTTCAAATGTGCTTAAATTAAAATGCAATTTCTAAATTAATGGGTACATTATGTTTTAGACAAATAAGAAGTGGATTTTAAGTGCTAGGAAGAAATAAAGTAGTATTGCGGATCCAAAATAAAAGAAACAATAACTGCCGTTTAGGGTATCAATTTCTAAAAGCACATAAAATAATTATAATTTGCAACTGCATATTTAAATGGCTAAGCCATAAATGTAATAGAAAATGTGTTTTTTAAAAGCTCTAAGAAAGTGTCCACTTAGATTTGTTTTTTTATTTCTTATGTATGTTTCTACGAATAATATGCATGATAAAATAGCTATAATTTGGTCTTAATCAAGTTATTTGTTTTTCTAAACAAGTATAATTTTATTTCTAATAATAGTGAATTTATTTTTGCAGAAAATTAGGAACAATGATGATTGAAAATTATTTGATCTATATTATTTCACAGTTTTATGTTATTTCATTGAATGTTTTTTTTTCAATTGCTTTTTAAACACAATGGACCAAATATTTTGCATCAGAAAGTTAAAATAAATGTAAATTTCAATGTTAAATAATGAGTCAAAGATGACCTCATTAAATACACAAAGGTAATTTGATAAGTATTGGAGTAAAATATTACGAGTGTGTGGCAATGCAGCAGGAGACTCGTATAATGCATACAATATATATATCACATACAAAAGGGCGTTGTAATGTTGACTAAATATATTGGACCTACCAAAGGCTATTGCCAGTTTACAAGTTATATGTAAAATAATTTATTCCTCATTCTACCCCCTAAATTCTTTATTTATCAACAGATTAAAATACAAATATATACATGTCTGTCATATATACATATAAATTTTTCAACTTATGGTAAATTTTCTGATGCTAGTCTTTTGTTTCTATGGTCCTGAGTTATCATTATCAATGATTTTTGTAAATGGTACCGTGTATTTTTTATCATGAATTTTTATAGAATTTAATTCTAGTTTCAGTTGTTTAATTTTATAATCCAACATAAGAAAATTTTCAAGAAAATCTATATGAACTTTTAATACTCATATGCAGATTTTAAACTCAGTATCAAGATATGTTTGAAAACAAGACCTTTTTTTAAATCAAACTCTATCATTTAAAAAGTAGTTATTTACTTTGTTTTAAAAAAATTAAAGCTAAATTAAGTAAAAGTGAGAGAATAAGGGCCTTAATGATGATTGGATATGGTGATCGTAAAAGTACTCAACAAGAAGTCTGATTTATTTATCCAGTCAACTTTAAATGTTGCATGCAATTGGAAGCGTTATTGGAAAAAGACACAAAAATGTGTCTTTTCTCAACAAATTGACTTACATTAAGTAGGTACATGGCAACTTTGTGGATTCAAAAACTGTCTGAGGGTCTCTATATACCTTGGTTTCATTCTTATTAGAAATCATCAGTATAGAACACCACACAATTTCAAAATTCCTCTGCCCGGATTTTTAAAATTCATGCCTCTTTTGAAGTTTCCTCTGCCTAATTGAATGTTTATATTACACTAACTATTAATTTTAGTTGACTAGATGTCATTACAAATTTATATTATTAGAGATAGCTTAACGTTTTTGTACATAATTGAGACATCTGTAAGATGAATTTTGAAAAGACATAAATATTTTCCATATAAGCCTCAGATTATACAAGAACTCACATCTGAAGACTTGGACAGACAATCTGAATTTTACAAAACTATTGAACGCTGCAATAATGTCTTGAATTTTTCGAATAGTATACTATTTTCAGATGAAGCCACATTTTGTTTAAATGGCAATGTTAGTAAACACAATTGTTGGTTCTGGTCACAGGAAAATTCTAGATGGATGTTAGAACAACATGCATAATAACTTACAAAGGTAAACATTTGGGGTGGGTATTATTGGAGAAAAATCATTGAACTATTTATCATCAATGACACTTAAAATGGTGATTGTTATCTATTGTTAGTTGAAAATGAAATTGTTCCTGCTTTAGCTACTTTATTTCCCAATAAAGAATAACTAGGAACACCTAATGAATGGGTTTAGTTTCAGCAAGAGCTCCTCTCCATTTTGGTCTGGTAGGGTAATATTTCGATAACATGTTTCTGAATAGGTGAATAGGAAGGAGAGGTTCTCTCGGTTCTCGATTCCCCGATATCTCCCTTAGATTTATGCGGGGATCATTTAAATGAAAAGTTCATCACAATCATCCTGCCAATTTAGATCAACTAAAACTTCATCACAATCATCCTGCCAATTTAGATCAACTAAAACTTCATATTACCAAGAAACTGAACAAATATGCTAATAATTCTCTCTAAGCATCATCACTGCTTAGTTGTTTTGTTTAAAAACAAAAATTGTCATTTAAGTAATGCAAAGTTTTCACAGTTTAGTCTCTTGTTAAAAATCTGCTTACTGCTTAGCTGTTTTGTTTAAAAACAAAAATTGTCATTTAAGTAGTGCAAAGTTTTCACAGTTTAGTCTCTTGTTAAAAATCTGCATACTGAGGTAACAGAGTTATTTAGATTTTCTTGAAAATTTCCTTATTGTAAGGTTTTAAAATTAAACAACTGAAAATAGAATTAAATTCTCTATAAAATTTCTGATATAAAAATGCATGGTACTATTTGTAAAAATCGTTAATAAAGTAATTAGTTGAAAGTTAGAGACCATGGAAACAAATGACCATTGACAAAAAATTCACCATAATTAGTTGAGGAACATATATTAAAGACATTTTTTCGTAACGTGAATATTTAAAGAACTAACGGCATTCTGTGGGACTTCTCACATTTGGTTTTTTAAATTAGGTTGGAATTATTAAGTAAGGGTATTTGAGACTTGATTTTACTGAACAATTGATTTGTTGTGTTCCAGTTTTTGAAAGCTATTGTTATGTTTAACTTTTTAAATATATTACTTACTCCCTCTCTGAAAATATGGTATACATTTTTTTAACAATGGGAGATTAATGAAAGTAATATTATCTTGATCTTTTTTGTTTTCATTTCTAAATAACTAGGCAAGTAATAACAAATTTTACAGAAAAAAATTGTGTTTCATATATAAATTAAAGTGACACTCACTGTTCTTACAAAATAGCAAATTTTGATCAAAATTGTGTTGAATTAAAAAAAGAAGGTCCAAATCAAAGCAACTGACATTTACCCAGCATAATGGGATAAACCAAAAGTTATAGCAGTATAAGATTCCATACATGAATACAGCAAAACTTCATTATAAGGGACGATAATAACATTGTGTTCCATTGAAACTGTGGAGACAAACAACCACATCGTTTTAAATGAAAGCTTTTTGTATTATTCTTTGTTTTACTAGGTATTTGTAATTAATTAATCAAAATTATATTATATTTTTGGACGGAGGGAATAATAAATTTATTCATTAGATTTGGCATAAAAGTTAAACTCATATGTTTTATTCATTACTTGTTTTTGTGTGTTTGTTTATTATAGAAATAAAAAACCTTTTTCTTAATATATTTGTTAATGTTTCTTTATCATTATTGATGTTATTAGGGCTAAATTTGGGATGTGCAGACGTTATTTCCCTATCAATAAAATTATTTATTAAAGCGATTTTGTATTTTTTCGAAGTATTAGACTTCAAATTGGTTTAGTGTACCAATTCGTTATAAAATTTTTATTATGTGAGATCTAGGAAACTGATGATGTTATTTTGTTCTATATCTATTGTCAAAATTGTAATTTATGACAATGATCTATTACATCAAACACAATAAAATATAAAAAAACTTCTATAAAGATATTGTTTAAATTATTTATTTGTGTAAATGTAAGTGGGGAGAACCTATAGTTTTACCAACTTTTGACTATTGCTTGAAAACTTTTAAGAACCTTAATCTAGTATAGAACATGTTAAATTTGAAATGGAAATATTTTACAATTTCTAATAGACACGGTAGTCTGCTACAAATATTATATTTTAAAATCTTTTATAAAATGAATTGGGAAATGTTTATTTAACAATATTATATGGTAAATATTTATTTTAATTTTATTTGCAGCCACCTGGTCAGCCAATGATGCCCAACAACATGGATCCAACAAGACAAGGTATATATAATATGTATTTTTTTTTACGTTATATCAGATAACTTTATATCATTATTAAGCAGAAGAATTTTCAAATTGGATATATTAATATAACAACGTAAAAGAAAATTGCACAAGCATGAAGCCAATCCTTATAATACGCCTTATGTAATACACATCTATTTCTGTCTCCAGGTGAAGGCGGAGAATTTGTAGGTTGGCAAGGTAGG
This sequence comes from Phrixothrix hirtus, assembly GCA_024586415.1. Lineage (NCBI taxonomy): Eukaryota > Metazoa > Arthropoda > Insecta > Coleoptera > Phengodidae > Phrixothrix > Phrixothrix hirtus. Next base: position 8,892 of record JAHWXV010130830.1, on the reverse strand, counting down.
CAAATGTGCTCCTTCACCACTACACTCCATTTGCATACACAATTACGTTGCTCGCTTTGCTTTATTTACTTCATACTATTTATTAGCATTGGTGTTAGCTAGCATGTTGGCTTTTTTGTATTTTAGTAATCATAGATACATATATTTTAAGTTATATTTTGTTCTGCTTTTTAAGCTAAACTAGTTCGTAATAAACATATGCTATAGGCCCTCCAGGCATGAATCCTATGAATCCACGAATGAATCCTCCTCGTGGTCCTTCAATGGGTCCATTGGGTCCAGGCTCCTATGGCCCTGGTTTACGGGGACCTCCACCTAACAGCAGTTTAGGTCCTGGAGGACCTATTCCACCTATGTCCATGACTGGCCCTGGAGGCCGGCCACAATGGCAACCAAATACATCAACGGTAAATAAATCGAAATATCTAAAACTTAACATTTATAAATATTCATTATATACACCTAGCCTATGAACTATTCCTCATCCTCACCGGGCAATTATGGTGGTCCACCAGGGTCAGCAGGACCACCTGGTCCAGGGACTCCTATAATGCCAAGCCCTCAGGACTCTTCCAATTCTGGTGGTGAAAACATGTACACACTTATGAAACCAGCAGTAGGTGGGAATATGCCAGGTGAATTTCCAATGGGAAGTGGACCTGAAGGAGGGCCGATGGGGCCTATGGGACCCAATTCTATGGGCCCTGTATTAAACGGTGATGGAATGGATGGTATGAAGAACTCTCCAGCTAATGGTGGACCAGGAACTCCTCGAGAAGATAGCGGCAGCGGAATGGGAGATTACAACTTAGCAGGATTCGGTGGTCCTGGTGAAAACGTGAGTAACGATAATAATCGCGACAGGTGCTTACGCTTTTGTAGACTGACACTTAACCACTAAAAGTCGCTCTCCTTGCAGGACCAAACGGAATCGGCTGCTATTTTGAAAATTAAAGAGAGCATGCAAGAGGAGGCCAAGAGGTTTGAGAAAGACTCGGACCATCCTGAGTATTTCATGCAATAATTACTCCCTTACTGGCCTCTTTGGCTGGTGGACACCTCCGCCTCTTTTCCTTCCTAACCTACTAACCTGGGCGATGGTGTGCTCTTATTGCCCTGAATCCGTGGTGCCATGAGCACGCCCAGTTTTAATTGTTTTACTTTGGCTGTCACTAGTCATAGTATTTTCTATTTTACAGATTTTCCTTTGAAGACAGAAAACTGAGGATGACGATATTGGAGCAGGTGTAATTTATCTTTGCCTGTAATTAAGTTCCTAGGTGGGCACGCACCTGTTCCTTCTCCCATCTCTACTACCTATCCACCGGCCTAGGCCAGGCGGGATGTATTCACGGAGCCTTGCATTTTTGTCATGAGCACTACTTACTTAATGTGCGTACATTCCTCTGCGAGGCAGATTATAGATACATACTGGTATCATTACGTCACATCACATATTGTAGTGATTTTTTAAATTTTTACTCTAGATTTAACTTTAAAAAGAAAAATTCTTTAATCTGCCTCGGCCTAGCATGGTTTTGGATTTGCCTTTTATGTTATTATTAAAACTCAAATTTGTTATTATAAAAGATTTTATTTAATTGTAAATGCATTTGTCCAATTCAATTTATTACTATGATTTGATGCACAGTACTATTTGTTGATAAAAATATTTTATTAATTTGCATTTAGAATAAGTCGTCTTTTAATTTATGAATTCTATTCTTAAAAAAATAAATAATTAAAAAGTTTTGCTGTATTTTTATAGACATCACATACAGTATTCAAATATGTTGTACACTGATTTTGAGTTTTGGATGTGTTATAATATAAAAGATTATGATCAAGTAATATTCAATGATAACAACTGTAATATAATATGTTTGGTACTAATGATGTGCTAACTACATATAGGATGCTGCTATAAAGCTCCAACAGACCAATGCATTATATATCAATCTTATTCAATTTATTTTTACTAAATTTTTGTAACTAAGCCTTTTCTCATGTCAGTATTGAAACTATTAGTTTAGTTTCAAAGTATAGTAGCTACACATCATTGGCTAAAGTTGTCACATACACAACAAACAGTATATTTGTTATTAATTGTTGATTTGTTGAAAGTTAATCTTGATAATTTTGGTGCAATTAGATTATGAAATAGTTTATCAAACCAGCAGCTCGTGGATTTATCTAACCCTAATTAAATTAAAATTTATTTCGGCATAGTTAATAAAATAATATATGTGATTCATAAATTTGTCTGCAATATTTCAAGGTATGATTCCTTGACTTATTTTAAGAAAATAACAATATGATAGGGCCAAAATGTGAAAATTGTAGTAAAAACATTTTACCTGAATGTGTAAAAAATGACGATTCCGAAAAATGTTATTTCTTAGAAGAGTCATATTAAAATTTTAATTTTTTTCTTTTCTTATATTTCTGTGAAAAACCGTTTTTTAAATTTTGATAATAATTTCAATGAATAAAGAATACTAAGGAAGCACCTCTAGCTATCAAACAGCAGTACCCTTGTGTATACAATTTTTAAGCACTACCTGTGGTAGATGCCATCTTCATAACCACAGTTAAAATGTCAAGTTGTAGGAGTTTTTGTTAATTGTGTGTGTAATTTTGAGGATATTTATTTATAATTGAATGAAAATCATGATTGCATGTGCAGTTTACAGCTGCATTAATACAAGCGTTAAAAATTAACAGGATTATCGTTTCACATATATGTTTTTATATTGTTCATTATTAGGCTCCCGAATAATATAGTTAATTTTTGCTTATATTTGACAATTAACAATGTTTTGAGTTTATTTGCTTATTGCATATACATAATAACACATATTGCTGCATATTTCATAATGTTCAATTGATTATATTTAAAATAAAAACTATTTAAAGTCAACAGTTTGTTACCATATAATGTTCGTTTATGATCTCATAGGCATACATACCTTAATTTGTTGCAATTTGTTATTAATTTTGAGTACCCAAGCCAGTGATGGAATAATAAACAAATTTGATGTTTGTAATATATACGCATAACATGCTAACGTCACCATCATGAGTTTGGTCACCCAATTGACCTTTGGATACAACTTTACATGTTTAGGATGCTTCCTTAATATCTTTATTTTTTAAGTAATTTAATCTCCCACTAAGAAATTGTATTTAGATTTTATAAAAGAAAACACACTGCATGTTTTTAATTAAGTTATATCCTTTTATCAAAATTTTTATGAGTGGACAAGAATAACAAAAGTTATATATGAAATGTAATTATTCTTTAATTATTTAGTGATACTTGAACCCTAGGAATACCAACCTAATTTATGTTACTGGTATTATCAACGGAGGGGGAGGGGGCTCTTAAGCCTGCCCTACTTTTAAGTCCATAAATAGAATCAAACTAAAGTGTATACTTTTTTTAATATACAGGTCGTCCACAAAATAAGAAGCATTACATTAACAGCAGATACTTCCTTCCATATTTAACAAAAAATTATACATTTTCTTTAAAATGAAGTCTTCAAAATATTTGCAGTTAAAGTTTTTAGTCCTGTCCTATTTCTAATTCGTCCCGTCATATTTGATAAGAAATGATGGGCCTACTGTATTTCTTTGGCTGCTGTATTCTGGATACATTTTCACAGTACTATTAATTAATCTTCTCTAAAATTTCTTGTGGTCCTTTAATTCTATCAAGGTTTCTACAATTTCTTAAGAATAAAGATGAATGTTTTACTTAATGCCATTTTCAGTGTGTTTGTATTATTGCAAAGAAAAATTTTTTAATACTCACTATAACTTTTAAAAATGGTCTATATTGTCATGTTTCTTTAACATGTTAAATTTTACACAAAATTTATAAACAGTTTGCTAGTTTAATAAAATTTAAATTGCCATCTAGTTTGAAAGTTTTGGCTAACTGCAGGCTTGAGGCTATCCTGTGGGCCTGGGTTTAATTTGTAGATTCTAGGAAGAGGAGTAGAAGAGCTTGGGGAAAGCTTGAACATTTTTTTCTTTGGGTAGCATGGTTAGGAAGTTTCAAAGTTTTGGCCAACTGCAGGCTTGAGGCTAGCCTGGGGACCCAGGTTGGATTTGTCGATTCTGGGAAGAGGAGTAGAAGAGCTTGGGGAAAGCTTGAACATTTTTGTCTTTGGGTAGCATGGTTAGGAAGTTTCAAAGTTTTGGTCAACTGCAGGCTTGAGGCTAACCTGGTGACCCAGGTTTGATTTGTTGATTTTGGGGAAAAGAGTGGAAGAGCTTGGAGAAAGCTTGAACATTTTTTTTCTTTCGGTAGCACAGTTAGGAAGTTTCAAAGTTTTGGCCAACCTCAGGCTTGACCCTAGTCTGGGGGCCTGGATTTAATTTGTTGATTCTTGGGAAAGGAGTGGAAGAGCTTGGGGAAAGCTTAACCATTTTTTTCCTTTTGGAGCACAGTTAAGAATTTCCGAAGTTTTGGAATTTTTATTAAGAAAAATTAGAGTGTTCATGCTATAAATATTAATTTTTATTTATGTGTTGTTTTTAGTTTTTTTTATTTTATTTAATGATTATGATAAAATTTATTAATTACTTAATTAAATATTAAATGATTTTTTTATAAATACCAATTAAACTGTTTATAATTTGACTATTGTGAAAATAATTCAAAGTAAAGATTGTATAAAAGTTTCATATCAATTTGACATTATTATTACACACAATTCTTTATATGCAGTAATAATAAATAACTTCTCATACAAATTTAAATGCAAATTCTACATCAAATTTAATGTGTATCAAACTGGCCTTAATTTTAAACTTTAGATATTTAATAAATTACTTGTATTAATTATTTCATAAACAATTTACAATTAATAATCAATACATTTATAGGAAAACGCAAATTTAAACACTTTAGAAGAATGAATTTCACTTTCAATTGAAACGGCTCATGGCCATGAACTCAAAAAAATACACATATCAATAGAATTAGTGATGTAAAACAGAAGAAAGCTGTATTTACATTTTTAATTAAGCCTACTTAAAAGAGTACCCGGATCTACATTTGTGATCAATTTTTTCATAAACATTTCGTAAAATTTTTTACAAATCGTATTATAATTTCCTACTGATTTGTGTTTGCTATTAAATAATGCTTCTTATTTCCCAGACCCCTTATATTTAAAATTAATTAAATCTACCAGAATAATTATATGGCTCTGCACACATCACGGATCTTCTTGAATTATATTATACACATGTAGCTGTTACACTTTAAACATGTATTCATTGATTTAAAGAGATTGTCATTTTCTTATAATTAATACTAATAAATGCTAGTAGATGGTTGGAGGATATAAGAAATCTGCAGTAAATTAACATATATTAACAAGGCAGGGCATGTAGTTCTCACTAATTAATTAAGATCTTTAATTTGAAAATAGTTATAAAAATCAATAGTTGCTTGACAAAATACAAATATAACAGATGAAATGACAATTTCCTTGAACCTCAAATCGATTCATGTAATTCTTGAAATTACAAAAAAATTTGAAATGTGGGTTTTTTGAACCCCTCTCTCTCTCCCTGGTATTTCTGCAGTTAATTATTTATACAAAAATAACAAATTATTGTTATATATTCATATAATAATTGACTTATTGGTTGGAATAAATTTGTGCATTTGCTGTTGCCATATTGTGTTACAAACGTGTTAAACTATGTAATTAACAGTTTTTAACTTTACATATGTTAGGTTGAAAACTGTGTGTATACACCAAAGTTCTTGTTTCATTTAATATTATAATTTGTTTTACGTACAAAGTATACCCAATTCTGTTTTGACAGTTTTGATTTAACACAGTTTACAAAAAAATGAATTCAATTTTGTTTTAATTTGATTTCATTCGATTTAGCATGGTTAAAAAAATTTGTTTGGTTTAAATTTTAAGTATGTATTTCGGGAAATTCTCTTTTCTTGTTGATGTAAGTAAATTTACTTGTCTGAGTAATTTAAATATTTTAGTCTTTTGTTTAGTTTCAATAAAGCTGAACATGCTTTATATTTGTTTTTATATTAATAAAGAATGCTACATAACAAAATAAAATTTAAATGTGGTAAGAAAAAAGGTATGCTGTATTTTTCTATGTGCGGAGTTCTCCAAATCTTTATTGATTTTTTAACTTTTTTTATCCATTAAAAATATGTCAAAAACTATAACTACAAAATAAAAATGGAAAGCCATTTTTTTAGAAACTAAAATCGAATTTTTTTCATTAGAATCCTTTATTGCTAAATATGAAACATTGTTATCTTTTTTTTAGCAAATATAAAACACTTTTATTACTTTCGCCAATTACTGATGCAATATCTGCAATTTTCTATTCGTGATAAATAGACTCAATATGATTTTAGTGTCATTAAAGGAGTAACCCACGAATAGTTTGATTTATTTATTCTTTAAACTACTTAGTTATTGTATCTTGAATATAGAGGTTTCATCATTTGATAATCTAGAACTGTAATTGCAACACATTAGCTGTATGGAAAATGGAAAACAAATCCTAGCTGACTACTGCTTTATTTATTTGTTGTAGTCGCAGTAGTTGTTCGTTTATAAACACATGTGAAATAGTACAAGCAACTTTTTCAAATGCTATACTCAGTAAGTGTTTATATTTAAAGCATATTTTTATCATCAAATGCCTTCTATACATGGAAATAGTTAGTAATCTACCAACTGATAACTAATGCAACATTTATATTTCTGTGTTAAATAGATTCAATATGATATTTGCACTGATGATGGCTAACTGCAACCCACCAATAGTGTAACTTCTTATTTTTGATGAGTATAAAATTTTTACAATATATTTGCTTAAAAGAATTAAAATAATGAATCTAATTTTCAACACATGACATAAGCTACTATTTTAGATGTTGTAAAATATAAAGATCTACTTTGTTGACGTCAGATGTGCAAACCGCTATGTTGTATGTGATGTGTAGTAAACACAGTTTAAGTGCACTATCATTTTTTGTGCAGAATTATGAAGTGGATCTTTACAGTTTAAAACATCTGTAACATGATTACTTTTTGTTTTCTGATGTATTCAAAAAAAAGGGAATTTTTAGTTTCTTTATTGTAATCAATAGCATTTTATGATATGTTCCCATGTTTCTAAAAACCATTAAGAGAAACAACTATTGATTAAAACAAACATAACATTAATACTTAATGTTACCAAATTGTCATACTATCTAGAAAAATAAGTCATAACTATGTTATGACCATTAAGTTTCTTAACAAAAAGTGATATAATTTATTACTTTATCAAACCAATGCAACACTTTAATCGAAATATCTTTCCCAATTCAATTCAAAATATTTACTTTTCATTAAAAAATGTAGTTTATTATATTATTATATACCCTCCAAAGAAAACTAAAATAACCTTAGTATACTTTGTTTTTCTACGAAGTACTAATTCAACATAGAAAAGAATACTTTTCGTGAAGTACATAAACAAACCTTACATGATACAATACACCTAAAAAGGGCCAATTTTTATAATAAGATGATACAATATTCCCTTTGGCACAAAAATGACACAGAATGCCATCTCTTTGATGATAGTTTGCAACTTAAATTATAACGTTTCTCCTGACAATAGAATATACATATTTTATTGATTTATCCAAAAAATAGAAAATCTGAAAATTTGAAGTTGCCACTTTTTTGTGCATAGATGGTTTCGGGATATTTAATTGAAATACAGGCTAATTTAAAAATGTATGAAAGAGTAATGTAGTCACTAAGAAGTCTAATTTGTTGACAAATTCTTTTGGAAAAAAACACTTTGATGTTTTAAGTACAACTAGGCCATTTTAGAAAGTATAATGAGCTGCGTATAGCTAAACAGAAACAGTAAGGAGAGAAATTAAGAGTCATTATCAAAGTACATGTAGCAACAGCTTCCAAACCAAACTCAAAATACTCCTTGTTTGTTACTAAAGCTTGAATGAGAATTTGTGTCAATTTTATTGCAAATTTCTTTTAAATTGGTAAAACGCTTTACAAATTGATTAATAAGAAATCACATTTAATCTTTCAGTGCAGGTTGACAGAAAATAAGATTGCAGTCAGTTGATAAAAAGATAAATAAAAATTTTATAACAAATATCAACAATAATTTTAACAAATAAATAATGCCTACAACATTATAACACATTGTACTGATGTTGTTCGCACCAGAGTCAAGTAAGAAATCGGCTCTGTTTCCCATCTAAAGGAATTGCCAAGCTGCTAATCGAAACCACTGGCAATGCTGTTTGCAGTCCATTGTATGTAATAACGGGTTTCCATCCAAATTTTTAAAAGAAAATCGAATTTTTACTTTATACAATTTCATTCCTACAAACAATATACAGTTCCTACTAGTTGACTAGATCCAGTTATTTGTAAAATAAAGTAGTAACATCTCACTTTATATTAATAATCTGAACTTGAAATGTTTATTTCTCAAAAATAAGATTTTTCTAGTTTGAACCCTGTTCAAGAAAATCAACTTACAATACCACTAAGCGAATTCATATTACAAAATATTCTACTTATTAAAAATTCCCTTATTTATATGAATTTTATAAAAAATTGACTTTGCAAAAACTGCTTAAAGGTTGGCCGTTGTAAGCTAAGAAAAACTTGTACCTTGTGCTGAGTACGTGGGGATATGGACACACCTTATATAGTCTCGAGTACTAGTTAAAGAAATTCTGATTATTATGTCATTAGCATTTGCCATAACATCTTTCTTGCTGCTCTTAAAAATAATAAAATTTTGTCTTTTATTTATATTTTCAATAATTTGTATTTTATTTGCGTATTTAAA
>JAHWXV010130810.1:0-10420 GCA_024586415.1 Phrixothrix hirtus | reverse complement strand
GCACATTTATAGAAAAATTTTCAACAGGCTGGTATATGGTCCTTGGTAGTGCAATGGTTAGCACGTTGGAGTATCTATCCAAAAATCCTGGGTTCAAATCTCGGCAAAGGAAAATTTTTCGATATTTGTGCCTTTTCCGATTTTGTAAATTTCGTTAATTCATTTTCAAAGACTATGGTCCAATATAATATAAAGACGGCGGCTAATAATACAGTACGTGTTACCTGTTTTAAATACGTTATAAGGCGTCTGAAATTATCTATCCATTGCAGACCATCCCTTGTTTGACTTCGGGTCGTTCCGCTTATTACGCCGCTCAAAATCGTCGAATGTAAATAATTTTAATAACCGGAACTGTCACTTTGAATTACTTTAACTTTTACAATGAACACAAACAAATTCTTTACGATTTGCAAAACTAAATAAACTTCGTGCAATTCCTGATAGGTACAAGATGGAAATTGCTTTGGTTATATTATAGCACGTATTTAAATACGAGGGAAGCACTTAATGGTCAAGCGACAAAAAGATAAAAAGTGAAAGTTTCAAAAGCAAGTGAAATTTATTCTAGTTTTATGAAATAAAAAATATTACCTTAATTTCGTTAGAGCACTCTTTAATTAAAAAAAAATCCATTATTGCAAATTTTGGGTTACTTTTGTTTTCACTTTGAAGCAACTAGCCTACTTCAATAAAAATCGCAACACATGGAAATTGTTGATCAATTTTAATAAAATTTTCAGAAAATGCCAATTTTAATGAAACAAAGTGATGGCTAAATTTGAATAAAATCTCTATAACTGTTGTTGTTTTTTTTTTAATTTGTTTGTTTGCACGTAGTAACAATAAATGTTATGAAATAAAACAAGCGACGTGTAATAATTGTCAATTTTGCAAATTGCTTATCCACTATCCCCTTCTGGACAAATTCAAATTCAAACTCAAATTTAAATTTCTTTATTGAAAGATGGCTGAATGCCTGACAATTTAAATTGAGCCTTAAATCTAACAAAAAAGGTTAATTTACTAATATTTTATACAAATGGTGCTGCCACTCTCTTGGATAGGCCGAGAAGTTTGGCAACAACTAAACTAACTTGTTATCTAAAAAAGTCGTGTGGTCTTTTTCGTTTAGTTGGGTAATTCGCATGGTCATGGTTGTGGTGTATGATTGCTGCATATGTTTTGTGGATGCTCCTTGTTTTTGGTGGAGATTCCTATGTTGGTGAAATTGTGGATTGATGGTGTTTGGTGGTATAGGTTAATTCACTATCGCTCTCCTGGATAGGTCGAGAGGGTTTGGCAACTACTAAGCTAACTTATTATGAATTTTGTGGATTGATTTATGGTGTTTTCTTAACTTCTACGGTGATGGTGGATTGACGATGAACTTCTTGGTACGCGGTATACCAAGGCAACCAAGGCTATTGTCGCCTTTGTCCTGAACGACTCAAGATCTGGTGTATTAAGTATTCAGTGCCACACATAACTTGTAGCACCGCCTACTTTTACAAGTATTTAGTGACACAATAATAGGTGGCCCCTCTTACTCACGAAGGCTAAGAATTGCTTTGGGCCGCGCTGGACGGCCTTCAGCGTTTTTCTCGTAGGCTCCAAGTCCGGCAACTAGGGAGTCGGAACTACCCTGAAACAAAGAGTATCAATTAGTGGCCTATTTATGGATAAACTCTTGAATAGTGGGAATGCTTAGGTCTTCTTGGATTTGTGAATTTCGCAAGCACTTGTTCTGGAAGACTTGCAATTTCCTCATGTTTGATCTAGCGGTGTATCCCCAAACGATTGCCGCGTAGACCATTGTCGGACGGATGTTCGACTTGTAGATTCTAACCTTGTTTTCCAAGGAGAGCCTACTTCGGCGAGTCAACAGACCGTACAATGTTGACATAACTGCATTTACACGTGAAGTGCAAAATGCGATATGTTGTCTCCATGTCAATCGGGCGTCGAATACAACTCCCAGATATCGAACCTCGTCCTCCTAAGGATTCAAAATGCCAAACATTTCGATCTCTTGTTAAGAGCGTGTCAGCCTACGCGTAAAGAACACTGTAGTGCTCTTTTCCGCGAGAGCAGGAAGGTCCGCGGCACGCCTAACTCTGCAGTCGTCGGTCGCGAACGACGCCCCTCCAGCTTGATTTGAAACGTTCTATCCTTAAGATAGGACGCAGTCAGCTAGACAAGCTTCCGAGGAAAGTTTGCCTCCAGCATCTTGTACAGCAATCTCTAATGCCAGATTTTGTCAAACGCCTTAGCGACGTCCAGGAAAACCTGGGCTGTTACGTCTTTGAAGGTAAACCCTTCGGTGATTTTTTCGGCTAACCGAAGCACCTGATGAGTAATGCTGTGTCCCGGTCTGAAACCGAATTGCTCGTCAGAAATGATCTTGGCGTTTCCGGTCGCATCTTTCAGGCGGTTCAGAGTTATTCGCTCCGCCAGCTTTCCCAGACTGAAAGCAGGTTGATGGAGCTGTAACTCTGAGGAAAGGTTTTGTCTTTACCTGGTTTAGGAAGGACAATGACGTCTACGGCCTTCCAGTATGAAGGAAACCGTGAAAGACGCAACATTGCGTTAACAATGTTGAGGACAGCGGCGATTCCCTTGGGTGGAGGCCCTGAGGGCGAAGTTTGTGATGTTGTCGGAACCGGTCGCCGTTCGTGGTTTGCATAGCTTTATGCAATAGCGTATCTCGCCCGGGGAGGTGAGAAGGATATGGGAAAGGTTACGTCGTATTCGTCGTTGGTTCCGGCGCCGATACGGCGTCTGACTGACCTTTCGATGCGCTCGACGAAGTCAAGATCAGAGTGAAATAAGTTCGGAGAACATTGCAACTCTAGACTGTCTGCAAGTGCCTCCACCTTGTGCGTGGACTAGACCGTGCTCGCTGTGAATCATTTTCCAGAGGAATTTGTCTTCTACTTCCAGTGATTCCAGTTTCTCTCCGCAGGTGCGGTTGTAGTGCTCCCTCAAGCTCTGTTTCGCTTGTGCTGCAAGACGATTCTAGAGCACTCAATTTGTAGGATTAAAGTAGCGCTGCCAACGGCGATGTCTGGCGCGGTTCTTCTCTCTGATGAGTTCCCTCAGATGCTCTGGGGAACTCGATCACTCGGATACCTTCTTACGTTCGTCGCAAACAGGACAGACTCCCGAATACTAGAAGTGAGGCGGACTACCGATTCCTCTAGCTCAATCTCGGAGTGTATCTGTGTAATACGTGCGAAATTTTGCTGCAGGTGGGAAGAGAACGCGGGCAATAAGATGCGTCGCACTATCTCCAGGGAGCCGGCTGCTTCGCCTAGGATCAATAAGACAGGATCTTAATCGGAATCCAGGTCATGGATGGCTGTGAGTTCGTGTTGGAATGGAACATCTTTTAGAGAACGATGTCCAGTGCGTCACGGGTGCCTTGAGTTGAAACGTGGGTTGGTTCGATGGGGCCATCGATGATGAAGTTTTAGTTCGTCTCAGCGTAGTTGTGGACTATCCTTCCATTTAGGTTGGTTCGCCGATTATTCCATGATGGGTGTTTAGCGTTGAGGTCGCCAGCAAGAATGGTTGGGGAACGGGCTGTCAAGTAGGTTATCCAAGTCCTGATGGTCGATATTGACTCTTGGCGGGTGATAAACAGCCACCAAGCGGATCCAACTGTTGCCTTCAGTGTTGATAGAAGCTGCCGTCGCCTCGATTGTTTGAAGTTCTGGTAGCCGTAAAACATGGTGATCTATGCGCGATTTGACATAGATTGTCGTGCCACCTCCGCGGGCGTAGTTACGAAGACGGGGTGTGTCTGCGGCACGTAGATGAGTTTCACAGACAAAGAGGACGTCTAGGTCTTGTCTGGTGGCGAATTCTCGAAGTTTATCCCGTTGTCGAAGTACTCTGTTGGCGTTACAGTAAGCCTTCTGTAAGAATCTAGATTTAAATGGCGTATTATCCATTTCAGGCCGTACAAAAAGGGTGGCGATGTCGGGAAGTACGCTCATAAGGGCAGTGAGACCATCGGCACCTTTGACAACAATCTCCGCGACCTTGAGAACGACCTCGGAGATTTTGTTAAAATCGACAGACTTCAGAAGCTTGAATAGGCTACCAATATCCATTGGCTCCGCCTCCTTCCGACTGGAAGTCACGTTAGACGTTTTCATGGAAAGAGAGGGGCCTGTGGGTTTCGCCGAATCTGAGGGTGTGGGTAGTGCAGGAAAGCTTGCGGTGGAAGCCGCAAACTCTGCTCTGGACGAAAAACTTCTGGAGGCGCCTTAGCGGGTCGCCTGTGAAGCCGCCTTTTGCACCAACTTCGGAAAGCGTTCACAACCACGGTAATTCGCGGTGGGGCGCTTGCTGCAGTTGGCATACGTCGTCTCGCTCTCGCGCGGCTTGGATTGTGCCCTTCCTGTCTTTTCTGGGCGCCTCTACCCTTACTTTGATGTAGAGGACCTCCGCCAGGTTGTAGATGGTCCTGAATGTGGCCGATTTCTTCACTTCGACGAAGTTTAGCGGGAAAGGAGTTTTGTGCTTACCACTACGTATTCTTTTAACTGCCGTTACGTCAAAGCCTTTCGTGATTAGGTCGGCGATGCTTTCAGGAAGTCCCCTGATCACTACCCTCAGCGGTTTGTCTTCCGCTAGAAGGTACGTATGATAGGAGAGTTGCCTATCGTCAAATATGTCCCTTATTTTTCTGTAGTCTGCTTCGCACTCAGGTTGTATTTTTATACCTGGCTGTGTTGGTGGCTGCCCTAGGTTTGATTTTTTCGATTACCGAACCTCTTCACTATGTTAGACCATTCTTCCTTTTTTCTGAGTACTATGAGAGGTGTCTTCCTCACAACTTTCCTCATAGTGCTTTTTTCCGGGACTGCAGCTGTAACTTCCACTTCTTGTTCCGGTTCCGTGTCCGAAAGGGGTTCGAAGCGGTTGATGGTTGCCATTTTCGTTAATGGGCCGGTATCGGATCATCCTACAGGCGTCTTCTTTTTCTTGCTTTTCACCTGTTGGAAGCCATCTTCTTCGTCATCTTCCAAGGAGGAGTAACGCGTCTCCACGTCCAGTAGATTCTTGAGCAGGGAGATGGCTTCGATTGGTTGACGGATTTTGAGCTCGTCCTGCACTGAGCCTGGCGGTTTTGCGGTGCTATGTAGGTATTTCCACACTGCCCATTCTATTCGACTTTCGTGGTCTAAGTGCTTGAACCTGGGGTCGTCAATTTTTACGATAACTTCGCCCGGGAATGACCCCATTTTCTTGAAACCTTCTCGGCGGTTGCCTTCTCTAAGGCTAGCCAGCACGGAAGCTAACTTAGATTTTAAGTCTGCCATTTTTCAGAACGGTAATCGCACAACGCAAAAACTTTGCTTATTTAAAGCACTAGGGTGTACTGCACCCGACCCACCGACTCTAGGAGCAAGGGGCCTAAGGTGCAATACACGGGAACTTGTGCAACTAGGAGGACGTCCGTACTCGTTCGCTGCTCAAGCCTCACTCTCTGCCCCTATCTCCAAACTCAAGAGCGCTGAAAAGCGCTGAAATCCACACAAAATATTGACGTGTACTACGAGTTGGCTCCGCCCACTTCGATAGTAAAATGGAGAGAACCACTATATAAGTCAACTCGTATTGTACTAGTCTTGAGTCTTCGTTGAGCTACGCTACAGTACGGTTCGAGTTGCGTTAAACATGTACAAAGGGACTGGAATCTTAGAATCAAGTTACTAATAACTTTTCAGCACTTGTATATAGACTTTATCAAGTCTGCAAGCTATTCGTCTACTGCCGCCAACCCATGCTGCGCGTTCGAAATCCAAGATGGGGTCAACGGATGGAAGGTTGCATGACAATACACTCACTATATGGACAACTGCACGTACAGCCGACAGAATAGGCTGTTAAAAACGCGTCTGTTCTAGACGACTGCTCGTGCTCAACTACTGCCCATTAATTGGTGATGGATTAGTGTGGTTGTTGTGCTTATATATTAAAACGAGGGTTTAAAACAAAATTATTAGTAAACTTAAACTACAAAAACTAAACTACACATCAGTTTCTCCGGTAATGGCTCCCGGTAACTGTGTTACTGGCATGTCCGTCACTACGGCACCCATCACTAGCACTAGGTACTCGGCTTTAAAAAGTTTGGAAAAAGGAAATTCACATTTACACTTCACTAAGTGTCGTCGGGAGGTAGTGGGTTCGTTGAAGGATGTTAAGATTTTGATGTTTAGGTTCGGCCTATTTTGGTGAGATGTTATTGTTGTGTTGTGTTGTAATTGTTGTATTGATTAAAATATGTGTTGAATGCGTATGTGCGAGTGGTTGTGTTGTTTGTTTATTTATTTAAGTTTGTGTTTGTTTATGATGGTGAAATTGGTGTTTAGGGTTATATGTGTGTGGTTGTATGGAAAGAATGGGTGCCAGTCACATGTATTCGTGTGGGTATATTAATGTATTGTGTGATGTATAGTTTGTAGATGGTGGAGCCAGTTGGGAGACATTCGTCATCGTGGGTAATTGGTCTTTGCTGGAATAGAAGCTTTGTGTGTAAGTCTATTAAAAATGTCAAAGTCATGTTTGTTTTCCAGGTATTATAATGCGTGCGTGCGTTCGAGCGCGTGCGAGCGTGAGGGCGCGCGCACGCCCGTGTGTGTGTACGTAGATAGACAATGTAGCTCAAAAACTTGACGTAGAAAAGTGAAACTTTTTGTTTGAGTTTACTACCGTTTTGACTGGTCCTACTAAGAATTTTGTTAAAATCGAGTGACCGATTGTGTCACATTATTCTTGAGATTTTTAGGTTTTTCGTTTTTTCTCGAAAACGGTCTAACGATTTTTTATAAACTTACTGCGTTTTTTATGCTATAATGCTCTGATACCCAAACTAATCGGCTTCTCTGAGAAAATTCATTGAAGCGAGTTATTAAGGGAAATTTCTAGAATTAAGCAGTGTTTCGCATTGAAAGTTAAATTGGACGAGTGACCGTTACAATTATAGTTCCTAAAATAAACGTAAATAATAATGTAATCATTTGTGAACACTATTTGCATATCTATTTACATAAGAGCAGGTCGTGTGTTGACTCACACAAGATTTTTTTGTTACAATACTTCATAAGTATAACAGCTTATTTTGTTTTTTACTTTTTCATCTGCTAGTATAATGTTACTCATTTTTGTACCGCTTTCCACTTCCATTAGCTTAATGTTTTGTTTGTTCTTTTTCGGACTTAGCTTCGTCTATTTTTCTGGAGTTTTTGGTTTCTTTCTGTATATAGACATTGAAGAGCAACGGTTTAATAGATGTATCAAAATTTGAACTTTAGAGGGAAAACAATTGAGGAAAGAGCAAAATAAGGAAATAGAGATACCAAAATTTAATGCATTTAGTAAATAATTTTATGCGCGTTGTTCTGTCAAAATTGTACAGTAACAGCCAAAGGATATTGAAATGCGTTGAAAGTACAGTCCTTATTTTAGCCTATCATGTATGATGATTGGGAGAAAACATTTAGCGTATAGTTCTTCTATTTATAGGTCTAACTTGAGTTCATATCCCTTTAATTCAATGTTAACAATTTTGCATTTTGTTTTTGTTTATTATTAATTTTATCCTTACCTTCAAATGTCAAATCGTTAAGTAATAAAGAAACTTTACATTTAGAATACGTAAGGTTTTAATGTATAATTTTAAACATAATTTCTAATAATCAATTCTAATGAGAACTCTAAGCAGTTGCTTTGGAAACTTGTGGTAAATGAAGGGAAAAATAACAAACAGATTTCAAACTAAACTTCATCTCAATTAGCAGACTTGTAAGAGAACGTTTTTAAAATAATTCACCCTGTACAAGATTAAAAGAACATTCAAAAATTGTAGGTTCGTTGAGAACTTAATGAACGTACCTCGTATATATGTCAATAGGAAATTAATATTAATTAAATGCAAATTCGTAATAAAACATCTCATTATCGGAAAATAACAGAGCTTAGTGGAAAATAATTATTAAATTGCAAAATACAAACTTCTGTAGTCAAATAAATTAGCATAAATTAAGAAGTAATTTATATTGCATTGACACTAAGTAATACATAAAGAGATGTAAGTGCGTCTGAAATTTTTAAACATTTGGTATTTATTTGAAAACACCCGATATACATATAAATGAATTAATAGTAAAACCTAATCAGTGAACCACTGGTACCATTTTTATGTTACAATTATAAACGTACTCATTAAATTTTGGAAAGCCGATATTAACGATATTTATCAATACTCAAAAATTCCAGTTTACGTTTTGTAAAACATGTTTTTTTTTAAAAATAATATATCAGTTTTCCCACGAGAACGGGTACAATGCTAAAAATAAATGTTAACCACCGATCCCGTCCTTCCCCATAAGTTCAAGGAGAAACTTCTTTTAACATCAGTTCAGAGCTGACTACCGTGAGGTCAGCGTTCGTCTTTCCGTTCTTCAAGGATGCGAGTGCACTTTAATTGGGTTCAGGAAAATTCACAAATGAAGAGTTATCCCGCTTAGCAATCCTATCGAGATATTGAATTCGTGGGAATTCAATCATCCAACGCCTGTCAGCGAATCTTTAGGGAATCCGTTCAAGAGTTTGGGACATTGCTGTGAAGTACGCTACAGGCACGATATAATTTGAACCAAGGCCTTGACGCCACCATGCTGCCGACGTATTCGAAATCATTAGACTTCCGTATACACGTAAGTGGAGTTTTCTTTTCAATAAACTTACGGTCAAGTAGTGATTCTAAATAAACGTTCTGTTCAATTGCAATCTGATTACGACTGGACAGTTAGTTCGATCATATCATATGTCAAAGATGATCAAAGTAACAGATAGCAATAACAAAAATTGACATTAGCTTTTCTTACTTTTATTGTTTATCGAAATAAGACCTTTGCATAAGGGTCGATTGTGTTATGTAGATTAGTACTATTTGTAACTTATATAAAGCACAGGGTCCCCTAACGTAGTGATGGAATATTAATGGTTTACTGTAATTTTTCGCCATATTTTAAGTGAGAACGATGTATTTCTTGTTACTGTACGCATTCCAGTTTTCAAATATTATACCCAGTATACCACGCACAATATTCTTTTATTTTATAATTATAAATACAGATAAATGTGTTAACAAATCCTTTCTTTCAGGAAATTAGTTTAAGTTAAGTAAATAATACACTGTCACGTATCCATGTAAGTGAGTTGATCGAAATACTCGTCCAATGGCGCACTTTAAGTCAGCAATTAACTATTAAGTATGTCGTAACAAGATCCTACCCATTTAGGTTTGAAATAGAACTCCTTAACGTCTCGTTTCTTAGGAAAATTTACTGTATAGATATTTAGATAAGGTGGTGCCCAAAACTACGACTTTTTATTCTGACTTTTCGATCCTCGCGAGGTGTTCCTGAACAGTTGTCTAATTATTTCGATCAATTACCGTAAAATACTCCTTTTTTCACTGTGGCTGCCGGAGCTACTAGCAAATTCAGGGCAATCGGCATTCTAGACAGCCCTTTTGGGCCTAAAGGGCACTCCGGCCCGTTACAAGTTGTTTACTAATAAGTCAACGAAATATATCTAATCTGTTGCAAGAGCATTAGGTCGATAAGATCAGTAAACGAATAATGATTGATTAAATTTTGTTTTATTGGAACCCAAAAAAATATATAAAAGCGTTCTTAGAGGATTGAAAGTTCCTATAGCACTAAATAAAATTTCTACAAGTTAGATAAGATGAAATACTTTGATTTAAATAAATATACGGGGAAAAAACCTTCCTAGCTATTGTGTTTTCGCAAATTTTTGTCAAGTAACTGATCTTTAATAAAACAAAAACGCAAGCAAAAATTTCTATAAATATTTAGTTGATTCTCAGAAAAAGACCATAAATTCACAAGTAGAGACTATTGTATTCTAATCACAAAATTCATACAAATTATCAACGAGTAATATAAAATTTGTTAATTAAATAAATGTAACACAATTTATTAATTATACAACCAAATGTAAATAGTTTGCGAAACTACAACAAATTATTTCAACTTCCACTGTTAATAAATTTCAAAATAAATTAAAATGGGTTTAAATATTATTTATACTAAATCATATAGTTATATATATGTTAAATTCGTTTTTCGGGTATCTCTCCGCGTAATTCGTAGTTGTTGATGTTGAGGGTTCGTATTACACGATCCAGAAGCAGACTTGAAAATGGCAGATGCGATTTTGACGAAACGTCGTCGTGAAATCTATGGTTCTTTTCAGAACCCTCAACATCACCAACAACGAATTACGCGGAGAGATACCCGAAAAACGAATTTAACATATAACACCCGCGGAAATCTAAAATCAAACATATATATATATATATATATATATA
>JAHWXV010130786.1:0-19815 GCA_024586415.1 Phrixothrix hirtus | reverse complement strand
CCTAAACTGTACAAAAGAAGTGCGTTAAGATGGTTTGGACATGTGGAACGAATGAGTAATGAACGCTTAACAAAGAGAATATATGAGACAGGTATGAATGGAGAACTAGGCAGGGGTGGATCGAAAAAGATGTGGTTGAATATGATTGAAGAAATTGTAAAAGGAAAGAGAGTAAAGAGCTCAAAGAATAGGAGAGGTTGCCAAAAACGTTGTATGAAATTAATGGAAGCAAAAGATGTATGTAAGGACAGAAAGAATGGAGAAAAGTAGTGAATGGGTGATAGTAGTGATAGTAGAATTGGTAGGCAATAGTGGGCTGATGTGGATACTGTACAGTGCTGCGAGTTGTGACGAAGGACGGTGTTACTGAGAGCGGTTGGTGTATGGGTGCATGCAGTTGTTGTGAAGATGGGGGCTTTATTGGGGTATTGCTGCCCCACTAAGGGAATGACATGATAGGTAGTAGTATTAGTGGTGGAAATTCAAAGAAAGCAAATTGAAGGTATGATGTAAATACCGATTTTAATACACACTGGAATTATTTACAGGTATCGCTAAGGAAATTTACTAAATAAATAACATTCAAATGAATTCGAAGATCGTTATATAAGCATAGAATTAGTTACTTTTACTGTTAATGTTCTTTGCGATCATGAATAAGTGAATTGTGTAAATCATGAAACCAAGCAAATTGTGATCGGATGCACTGTATGGTTGTTTGCGAACATTATGAGATTAGCGTGACTTTGTTGCACATTATAAAAGGGCAAATACTTATCATATCCTATTTTAAATTTATAGATATTTTATTAAAAATTTGTATTTTAATAATTTTCACAAAAGTGTGTACACAAAACTGGAAATAAATAAAACTTTATACAAATAAAACAATATTTATTTGTGAGAAAGAAAGTTAAACTTATAATTGCTTTCGAAGCGATTAGAGGTGCCGTGTTCATCGCTAGTCTTAATGATGAGTTCATTTGCAGTTATATCAACAACTTTTTACTTGCAACTATTCGTTAATAATTTTATTCATATGCTGTACACCAATTGTCCATACTTCTTAACTACATTGATTTAAGACATCTTCCTACATACACAGTACATTTTTGTCTTTGTATTCATCTCGGCAACATATTGCATTAAATTCACAATAGTATGGTGGCAAATTTAACATCTCATGACCATATTTTCTTATTAATTCATCCACTTCATAACCTTTTTCCTTATTTAACTATCTGATCAATGCATAATTTTAATTTTCAATAAATTGGGATTGTAATTTATGTTATTCCTAGCTAATCTCACAGCTAAATCAACTTTATTCCTACTTGACGTACGCAATTTTTTTGCTATTGTAGAATGATATGGAGTGTTGTCTATTATAATCATCATAGATTCTTTTAAGTTATTTAAAAGTATTCACTACGTCACTTCTTAAAAGTGTCCCATTCATTTTGCCGCGACTATTTTCTTGTGGTGATTTTGATGCAAACGCTAATGCAGCATTTTTCACAAATCCCTTGCTAGCACCAGCATGTATAGTAAATCGTTTTCCAATGGAACCTTGAGGCTTTCCCACAAATTTACTACTTTCATTCGATCAAGATTTTCCAAGATAATCTTTTAAATAAATTCAGGTTTCATCTACAAAAAATAAATGCCCCGGCAAAGGTGAATTTAAATTTTCTTAATATTGTTTAAGAAACTTTGGTCACCATTGTGCTATATGGGATCTTTCCATCAGCACTGTTGTTTTTAACTTAAAGCCAATGAGGTGCAATGAGGTGATTTGAAGCAGTATTGCTTAATTGAACGTGAGCACGTTTAAGCTCCTCATTTAAATAATCAATTGTAACATGTTGTTTTTAACAAAGAGAGACCATAAAAATTATTTGTTTTTTGTTACTTACTTACTCTGTGCATACATGTATATTTTAATTCTTATCAGTATTTTGCCAGTCTCTGACGAGGTATAGTTTTACCCAGAAGTAGTAGTCCAAGGGGGTTCTTCAGCCACAATTGGGTCAAGGACAGGTTTTTGACCTCAAACCACAAGTGGATCAAAGTCAGGTAAATGAACCCCTCCACAATTGGGCTAAGGTAAGGTACTGATTGAAACGATTCGTTGCGCTAACGTTTTGAAACACTACGTTACGCTTTTAAAAATTCGTTGCTCTAAGCGTTTGAAATGTTGTTATAAATGTTTGAAACATTGTGTTAAATGTTTAATACGTTGCGTTAAGCGCTTTAAACGATATAGGAAGTGCACTTGAAAACATTTTACACAATTTACTGCGTTAAATATTCCGTCAAGGTCAGATAAATAACTCCTCCACAAATGGGTTAAGGTCAGATCGAAGACTCACTTCACAATTGGGTCAAAGTCATTTAATGACCTGCAAAATTGGGCCTATGTCAACTCAATGACCCCCATCTACAAGTAGGTATGGGTTTGGTCAATGACCTCAACCATTGTGTTAGGTGAGAATTTATACTTTTTAAATAAATTAAAGACCAAGTACATTAGTGTTGAGATGTATCTGGATAGTGAACTAATAGCCTTTGTTAAGTTCAGTAATATGCATAATCAACAGTTAACTTTAATAGATAGTAATTAGAGAATTATTGTGGAGAATATGAATGTTATAATTCAGTATTTCGAAAGTAATAGTGGGGATATGCGGTCATCGAATGAAGCTGTTTCGAAAAGAGTTCTCTTTAACCGAATAGGTCACTCAAAAATTATAATTATTGAAGATAATGATGGTAATCGGATTTACTTAGGTTGAGAGTCGTTCATAGAATTACGTTTGTTATTTGTCATAGAACGAAGATTGGCTGCAGTTACTACTCAAGGTTTTAAATCGTGTCATAACACGATTATCATAATAACCTATTAAAAAGTATTGTAGATTTACCACATAATCCTAAAGTGCAAGTTATAACCGGTATTGAACAATGTAGAGATGTACAAGTGAGGGAATTGAGGGAAGTGTTACATTACATTCCCGATAAAATTACTGTTGATTTTGACGTTGTTAAAGCATCTACGTAATGAATGTTGGGAAAATTGTAATGGGGATGTAAATATAAGTATAAGAAACTACAATACAATTATGTAGTATTAGTGTTTAAATAATTCATTGGACGAAAGCCGTAAATAAACGCACATCCATTGAACGTTTACAACAAGAATTTGAAGCATTAGCATTTGATGCTGATGACGAATCAGTTTATAGATTTTGATAGTTTAGTGGCCAGTGTTGTAGTAATTTAGTGCAAGAATATACGAAAGATATAAAGATTTTTAACGAATATCTATAAGGAGAAGGGTTTGACGGATGTTTGGTACAACGGTAATGTAGTGCGGATTTAAAAGAATTTACTAATCAATCCGATTTTCTCTAATGACGAAAGTGGTGTTATAAATTCTGAAGCAAGTAACGAAGAAAGAGAGGAAAATACAGAAGATAGAACAATTGAAAGGCAGCAAGATAATAATGACAGCAGAAATAATTAACGAAAGCAAAAATTAAGTGTGTTATATGGTGGCGTGGTCGTTTGCGTACCGAGAAGCACGAAAGGGAAACTGGTAATCAGTATTATTGGACACAATACTATTTGAAAGGACAGTGAAAGAATGTGATAATAATATTTTACCTATTTCAAATGTTAATCATAGTGAAAAGATTTATTGTAAGCGCTTTACAGAATTGTAAATAAGTGATAGTTTTATGATGCGCTTATTAATACCAATTATTATTGTAGTTTTGCCGGATAAGTATGGAATAATTAGTGATGTGGTAGCTTGGGAAGGGAACAGTTTAGAATAATAATGTATTTTAAATAGTATTATACTATAATATGGATATGGTATGTATTATTTATATGAAATAAACTTCGGTATATCTAAAACGCCGTTGGATTTAGTATATAAGAAGGCGTTTGGTATCGCTTGAAATTGTAAAAAAACAATAAAACTATGATCTCGTGCATTAATTCATATTGATTTGAAATATTACGCAAAATTTTTAAACATTCCACATTTCCGCGGTGTATTTATGGGAAACACTTTACCGCGAAAAGTACATCAACATGAATCCGCTTTTGTTAATTTTGATGTTAAATTTGGATATGGCACCCATTGGACCGTTTATGCAAAAAACGATAATAAAATGATATATTTCAATAGCTTTGGCGAACCTAAACCTCCCCAAGGACTAGTTCATTCATTAATTTCACCCTGATCTAATTGTGGAGGGGTCATTGACCTGGCCTTGGCCGAATTGTAGAGGGGTCATTGATCTGATCTTCATGGAATATTTAACACAGCGAATTGTTTAAAACGTTTCTAGGTGCAATAACGCTTCCTACACCGTTTAAAATGCTTAACGAAACGTATCAAACGTTTAGCGCAATGATTGCAACGTTTTACACGTTTTAAACGCTTAAAGCTCAATGCAGCGTTTTAAAACGTTAACTCAACCAATCGTTTAAAGGAAGTATTGACCTTGGCCTAATTGTGTAGGGGGGTCATTGACCTGACCATGACGAAATTCTGTAGAGGAGTCAAAGACCTGATCTTGACCCATATTGTGGTGGGGGGTCATTCACTCGACCTTGACCCGGTTGTGAGTTGGGGTCAACGGTCTGACCTTGGCCCAGTTGTGGAAGTTATTGACCTGTCATTGACCTTGATCCAACTATGGATTCAGCATCCCCCTTTGCCTACTACTGCATTTATGAGATTTTACTATATTTATTACCAATTAGATGCCCATTTCTATGATCTAGGCGGTTTCTTGGAAATCTGCGCTAGACAAGTTACCGGAAGTACTTTCACTGTTAATTCAAAATAAAATAGCTATGAAGTAAGAGTCTTAGTTAAATAATGATTTATATTTGAAATATGCAAAATCAATAGTTTGGATAAAATCGAATAATCTATTTCTATCATTTTTAGATATTTTCCGGATCTTTAGTGCTTCAGGATTTTCATAAAATCGGATGCAAAATTTATTAGCTACTTAATTATATTTTATTTTCACCAAAACGTTTCTCTAACAACTTTCCTTAAGTGGTGTAACCGGAAGTACTTAGAGATAATATTTATCCTAAGAACTAAACCTTAGAAAAGTAAGACTTTATATTTAAGTTTTTTACTTTCCTGGCATACTATGTCAAGAATTTAGTTAAGATCGAATGATCCGAAGTTCCACCTCATTCTTGCAATTTTTACGTTTTTTGCCATTTCGTCAAAAACGGCTCAAAGAATTTTTTCAAAACTTACTACGGTTCTTACAACTTGATGCTTTTTTACATGAACTCTTTTGTTTTTCTGAAAAAACGCGCTGAGGCAGGTTATCACAAAAGATCTATGGAGTTAAGTGTGTCCGGTAATTTGGGTGATCTATGTAGCGGAATTAGATAACTAAAGATTTGCGGTGGTATAATAGGTAGCTTCGGTGACTTCTATCTTATCACAGAGCACGATAGGGCTGGGCTTCATAGGTGGCTATTAGACTTCTGCTGGTGAAGTCGGAAAACAAGGCTACAGAGATGACTTTAACTGGAGAGTGAGAGTATTAAATGGTACTATCATCAGAACAACCACATTATCAGTAGATACGACGAACACGCAACTTTTGACTGGAATGAAACACTCATCTTAACGATAAGTGTTTCAAAACCCCCTAATTTAGTAAATGTAAACGGTCCTTCAAACAAGTCTGCATCACTTGGCGTTCACTGTGAAGATTAATTTAAATTACACAATACCGCGATACGTCAGAAATATATACTGGGTTAAAAATGACCGACACATAACCCAGCTAACGTTAGTTAAAATCTGATAATATAAAAATGAACACAGACAATTCCGATTACCCAAAAATGTTATGTAACTTAATTTCAATGTAACAACTTTAAACGTTTATGCTATTTATCTATACTAAGATTCTGTTAAAATGTAAATTTAAGAGGTACGTAATAAATTTGACTGTGATTCCGCTTGTACCATTATATAATGTACCCGTTATTCTGAAACTATTTTCGTATCGGTCTAACGTATTCTGTAGGTTCTAGAAATATAATTTTGTGTTGGGATCATATTTATATTAAATAGTCGCACGAATATTCTTTATCTGTAGCAGTATCCGGATGAATCTTTAATTGGGTAATTAGTTCGGAACCTGTACTTTAAATACCTTTCTTTAGGTTATGCTGAATTGAGATCTAGAACTCCTAGTGAACACCTCGTATACTAGCATCATTATTCGCTTTAGTCGTAATTTAAAGTGCAAATGGTTTTTTATTTGTCTTAATAATTACTTCACCGCATATATAAACAAAAAGTCTCGATCGAAGGCAATTCAATTTAATTAACTAATGAAATATAACGATTTACAAATCGTTTATATACATTTTAGTATACGTCATAAATTAATTAATTATTATAGTAGTTTTTGTTAAAGTAATATGTTAAAAATTGGGCTAGTTTTGAAATTTAATTCTATTTTACCTATTTATTTTGAGTAGCATTGTTTATTTATTCATAAGTAATCAGCTAGCCTTGTTGAAGTTATAAAAATATTAAAAATCGCATGTTTGCCAGTGCGTTGGCTTAATCATAGATATTGAAATATTGAAGTAATCTAAAACAGTATATTATGATACAAATGTATAAGCCAGCCTTTAAAGCACTTAAAGGCACTTATACAGGTATATCATGCGCTATTTTTTATTATACATGCATAATTGAAGACACAAGTGGATAAAAGTGTCAAAATGATTATTTGCAGTAACATGGATTTAAAAACATTTAATTGGAACTTTTTTATCGATTTTATTTTCGCAGTTTTATTGTGAGATACGTGTTAGGCACACAATTACCTTTTTTAAAGGTATTATATTACATTAAAAAAAATAATTTTATGAAACAAAAACTGAAAATGTATATGATACCTTTATCCATAAAGAGATAGAACAAAGTAAATATAAGTAAAAATAGGAAAAAAAAGTTGTATTGCTAACACAGAAAATCTCTTTATTAAAAAAACAAAATACAGTGAATTTTTCTAAAACTAATTAATTAGTTTTTCTTTTCTTTTTAGGATTTGCTTCATTTTCTGCAAAAATATGTTCATAAAACCACTAATACTCTTCTTTTATGTATTTCATCCATTCACGTAGATTACTGAGTTTTTTAGAAGTTACATCTGCTCTTTTTTCTCGAATTTTACTTATGAAATTTCATCATTTTTATTGATTATCCTGCGTCCGTTCATAAATAAATCCACTTGAGGAAACGGGGACAACTCATCAAGACTTAATTTATATAAGTAGCTGCCGAAGTCATCAACACATATCCATATAACATTGTCCCTAAAAGTGACTTTTTGTCCTAACACATTTGTTTTTTATGCTGTAAATGTAATTTTCTCGGAAGTTCTTTAAAGTCGTAAAAATATTTTTCCATGTCGACACTTACACAGTTTTTGTGCTTGCTGATTTAATAAGGTCACGATACTGTTCCGAGATGTAAATATTTTCCACCTCTATAATTTTCTCCTCAATCCTCCCAAAATTTCGGTCTGAATCTAAATATCTATGATCAACTTCGGGAAATTTATGATTAATAACTTTAAGTGTTCCCCTCAGAATTAAAAGTTGGTAAAGACAAAAGATATTAAAATTTTTATTTTGGTCTGCCACAAATCAGGCCAAATTATTAAGTGGTCAATATCTTTGTGAATTGTTTTGACTAACTGCCAAATCTGTAAAGGCTGCTTGCTATTTCGATATTTTCCCTAATGGCCACATTGTCTGTCCAATTATAAAAGGATAGTCTTGATTCTAAACATATCGCACACTAAATTTCAAAATTGTAGAGCCACATTTGCCTCAACTAAAAAGCTTTGCTTGTTGATAATTTGGGAAGTAGCATTGTCTGTTGTAGAGGTTTCTTTTTGTCTCGCCTTTTTGCTTCAAGTGCCGCTTCAAACTTTTTCGCATACCCCTCAGTGTTTTCCCTCAAAACACAAACGCTACAGGTGTCACTTATTGGTTGGCCAAAACATAAATTGAATTCAGTAGAAAATGTTTTACTCTATGAAGAAAGTTTAACCATAAACTTGTCGTCTGTGTTTTGTTTTTACATTCCTCTATGCACATTTTGTACATTTGGTTAATGTTAAGTAGCGGCGGCAAGTATTTCTTGTGGTGATTTTTGTTACAGGAATAATGTGATTCCTCCGCTGGAAATTGCTGGATATGAGTAATGATGCACTCAATAACATCATCGTTTATTTTATGGGGCCGATTGAAATGACGACATCTTTGATCGGGCGATGGGGCGTATTCTCCTTTTGTCAATTTTTGTGAGTAAATTCTATTCTTTTGCGGCTAAATTGATATAGTGAACATAGCGCATCTTTGCATACCAACTTGGTGTTATTCCTAAAGGTAACAGAATGGGTAAACGAATACATTTTTGGGGTTTTCATATCAGTAGGATGTCGTGAGACCGACTTAATATTTATGCTTTTAAATAAAAAATTTTTGGAATTAACTCCTAAAGAATAATAGTTTTTCGAAATTAACTTTCTAGCCTCTAGATTAAACTTCTCACCAAAAATTTAAACGGCATTTTTCTTTACATCATAGTCCCACTATTATTTTATTTTTTGGCATAAGTTTTCTAATCGAAGAGTGATATTTTTGTCCCTTTTCTCTAGCTATTGCCGCTTCCCTTTTCTTCCATTGATTAGGATTCCTAGAAATCTTTTTAGAAATTTTTTCTTTTGGTTCAAAAATTTTCATCTCAACAGTTTACCGTCTTTCCAAGAAAACTCGGTCGTTTTACGAATCGTCAACTTCACTATCAGCAGTGACATGTAAGTTCATCTGACTATTACGCAAAGTCTTATCTGTTTGTGATGGTTTTTTATCAGCAGAGTTATATAAAAGGACCTTGAATTCGTCGCAGGAAGGTTTTTTGTTATTTTTAGGTACATAGTCGCTACCCGACGTTATGTCTTCGTCACCTACAA
This sequence comes from Phrixothrix hirtus, assembly GCA_024586415.1. NCBI lineage: Eukaryota > Metazoa > Arthropoda > Insecta > Coleoptera > Phengodidae > Phrixothrix > Phrixothrix hirtus. The sequence continues at coordinate 10,759 of JAHWXV010130786.1, read as the reverse complement.
CTTTATTTTGATAAGGAGCTATTAATTTCTGCAAAATTTAATAATAACACTAACAAGAAAAATCGTATTCAAGTCAATACTTACCACGATCTTAATTACATACACTGAAATTATCAAAGCTATTGTTTGCAAAGGGAACTTCAGACCCAAAATTTTCATTAGTTGTGCTAGGGCTGTTGTAGATATCTAAAAGAATAAATAATTTATTATTTAAATATGCATTGCTAAATGTAAAAAACTCATAACATAACCTAAACAACAATTAAAAAATTTATGTTTTCTTACCATCCTCTACTATAGCGTTTTTATCCTTTAATAATGTTAACATGTATTTTCCTCTGGACATCATCTTAAAAGTACAAATATCCCAACAAAAACTACCACTTTACTATTAAAATTATTGCTTCAAAGCTCTGTTAAATTTGTAAATAATAATTAAAACATAACATAATAAATCAAATATCATATGAATCCTTCATCGGTACATGCTCCACACATGATGGATGAAGGTGTTATGTAACCACCATACCTTTATCCACTTTTTCAAGAGAAATAAGATTGAATATACCATCTTCAGGTTTTCAAAATCAAAAAAAATTGTTGTGACTTCGAAACAAAACCATGTTAGAACAGAAATATAACATATTCAATGTCTGTAGCACAAATAAAAACAATTTTTACAAAAATGTTATATGACACCTTTATCCGCTCGTGTCTTCAATTATTTGCGAAATAAGAAAAATAAAACTAAACATTAAAAAAGCAAATTCACTTTTATATTAAACAGGCTGATATTTACACGAACCGCAGCGTGTACAAAGCAATTGTTGTTTACGGCTATTTAAAAATGATTACCAATAATAAAAACGTTTCATCTGAAATCAAAGTTTAAATAATCAAAATTGTATATTTAACGATTACACGAAATATTTTCGTTTGTTCTGATGTCCAAACTGTCCATGTATATTAATTATTTGAATTAAATTAGTTGTATTTAATCGATCAATAGAATAAATACAATTTTTGCATAGCCGGTCTATTTTTATAAAATTCACTCTATTAATGCCATTTGACATGTAAAATAAATGCACGTGTATCATTCGCTATTTTCTCTTATACCTGCATAATTATTTGCAAAATATGATAAATAAAACGAAACATTAAAATTAAATCAAAATCACCTTTTATTGAAAAAAGGCAGGCTATTTGATATTTTCACGAATAGTATGTCGACAGCAACGTGTAAGTAAAGAGCTATTGAAGCAGTTGCCTAGTAGCCTTTAAATCGTGGCGTGTTTTAAAGGCCATTTTATACACGCTGCTAAGGCTTGTGAACAGCTATTATAATGTAGGTATAATACAAAAGCTTCCAATTAATTTAAATATAAGGTGTAGTGAAATCACATGTATATTTCATTACGAGGCTACAGTAGTTTCTTCTAGTTTAATTTCGCAACCAATATAATAAGAAAATTAGTAATATTTTGAACGATGTACGTATATGGCTGTTCAATAATAGCAGAACTTTTTGGTTTAATAAAAGTGCCTGTTTCTGATAAAAGGCTGTTTTTAAAGGCGTGGTTATGTGTTAATATATCTAACTATATATGCACAGTAAATTGTTATACAAATAAATACATAAGACTCGAAAGCTTTATTATTGGTTTCAGTATAGTCGTAATCGCTTATTTTTAAGTCGAAATATATTTCTGATCTTATATGGGGTAATTGTTTTAATTATATCTGTACAATAATTGATACTATTTTTATCTATTATAATATATACCATTTTTAATTTTTTTTTTGTTAAATTACCATTAATGTGTAAAATTGTAGGTTTATCAAAATCGAATTGATGAAATTTATTGTTACTGCATTATACAAGAACAATTAATATTTGAGCATATTTGCAGCCTTATATTGTTTAATTCTGCTTCATGGTGCTTGCTTGGTTTATTCTATACTTAACAACATAACTATTATATCAAGAATGCTGAAATATTAAGTTTTCTTGCACAACCATGCTTTATCCTAACTTTATAGAGGCGTACCTACCTTCCATGTCATGTAGTCATCGTAGTTCCTTCAATGTCAGTTCCTGGTTTGTTAACCCTTGATGATCACGATCAAGGGTAACTCGAGAAAGTCGTCGAATTTATCACGCTTGAGACTATCTACAGAAAGCAGGCTAATGTTTGGAACAAGAATACAGAACATGCGGGGCCTAGACGAGCCACCACTCAACAACGTAGTAATTTTACTTGATTATAGAAACTACCCAAGTTTAATATTCCTTCTAATTTCCATTACCTTTAGCGATTCTGTGATATTTCTAGTATAATGCACATAAATACTTTATTTTATTACCGTGAAGCACGATCAGTGGACCTGTATACTAGAATATCATAGTCAGTTATGTGTTAGGGATTTATCCATATGCAGAAGTTTTACTTGAACCTCTAGCGATCGAAAGTTGGCAATTTTCATTGACCTGCGCTCACTATCAAATGTGTTACAATATATAATACGAGTATTTATCTGAGACCTATACCGTGATTACCCATTTAACTATAAATAGTTGAGATACCTTTTCTGATGTTGCATTCAATTTTATCCCTGTAGAAAATTGTTTACCTGTATTTAAAAGTTGAACACGCTATATATAATAGCTGTAGTACTCTTTTGTACTCATGTAAATTAAAATTGACCTGCAGACGGAATAGTCATTGTTGTAATTTTATTAATTAACGAAATCTATTTATTTATTAACATCTGCATTAATGGACTAATTTTTTTGTTTTAAATTCTGTGAAATAATGCCGGTAAAAGTAAAATTTATAATTTAGTGAAATTGGTTTGCGATATGCCAGTTATTGACTTTTCATAATATTTTTTTAATTTGTTTCGCATTATTTTAAAATGCTATAATATTCGATCGAATGTTCTATTGTAGAGAAAGTCACACTTGGGCAGAGGTGCTAACGAGGTTGTCGAGGGATTCAGATGAGGAGTGCGACCGCGGACCTCAAGCTGGAAGGTTGGCCGACGCTGCGAAATTTAGTAGTCTCTTTTTGCATAATTTTTAATTTGCGCTGTCGCAAATTGTAATTAACCTGCGGGGTTAATATAAAATTTTCTGTGAATGTCTTATGGGTAATCGTAGCTGTTAAAAGAGTGACATTTATTAAGTATGGAAATTTTGATGGTGAACATATTTAGAGGTGAGCACATAAAATGTCCGCAGCGCCTGACGCCTGAAAAGTTTCTACGCGAATTTAATTTGTCTTTTTTGTTTTATTAAGTCTACCATGAGTAGTGATGTTGTTAAATTAATTCTTTTTTGACAAGCACAATTTTTGTGATACTTTTTGGCTGCTGTTTGCGAAGTTTGTGAAGAAACCTCTTCAGATGCCTTTTAAAGAAATGGAATTGAAGTACATCGTCAAGTTTTTGTTAGAACCGAGTCCTAGAAGTTTTTTTGGCGTTATCCTTATCGATAACACCTACAGAAGTACCTTCGAGGAAGCTTGTCCAAACGAGCTCTTGGTCTCACTGAGTTTCGCCGTCTGCTGCTAGACGTTTTTGGATAATTCTAATCCCAATGGATTTAAAATACACATACATCAAATGGCTACGAAGAGCAGTGGTATTCTTTAGCAAATTTCCAAAAACTTTCCGATGCCACATTGTTAAACTAATTTATATGTGCTTAATTTTTACCTGTTCACAGCTTCTAGGGAATGAGAATACTGTTTTGGCTCACATGCAAGGGAAAACGTATACCTTCTTTTTAACGAGGCCTTTGTAAGTACTCAGTATTCTAATTTAATGTATTTTTTGATACAAGTAATTATGTGCATTGTAACAAGTTTATCTGCTTATCCGATTTAAAGTTTGATTGTCTGCAATTTATTTAAACCAAAATCTTGTGTTTATATCAGTTTGAACAATTTTGTTAAAAATTTATTGAAGTCAACTCATTCCAAATTTCATTTTCATTAAAATTTATACTTGCCAGGTGTGCTTTTTATTGATTCTTGTCTTTGCTAATTTTTTGAACATTTACTTGTTTAACATTTTCAGGTCAACGTTTTATGTATCAAGCTTTACCAATAAATTTAACGATACAGTAGCACTAAAACTATCATTCACCATAATTGCCACCACATCTTGTTCTACCGCAATTAGCAAACATACCGGTACTTATCAAATAATTTCCATCTGTATTATTACACTCTTGTTTGGCACAACAAGTGTAACACTGAAACTTTAATTATTGAGCTGTTTATAAAATTTATTTGAAAATAATCAAGATTTTATTCTTTATTAATTATATTTGCAATTTTAGCATATTTATTATTTCTTCAGCAGCTTAATTTAACCACTTTAATGAAGATATACTTCTAAAATAACTTGTTCGTTTTTATGCGGATTTTGTACTTTTACGTTACTCTTGAAACTTCGAAAAACACTAAAGTGTAGCAAAAAACCCAAAAAATTTAGTCTAGCGTTTTCTAGTGTTCATGTGCTAGTGATACTGACTGCTCTATTAATAAAAAGGCGAATAACAAACAATTTAATAAAAATTTATGCTAGCATAGAGCATTCAAACCTCCTAGTTCAGTATAGGTTCTTATGGACTAAATGTATCTTTTACTATCGTTAGTCATTTCCAAATAACGCTATCCTTATCCTTCATGGGAAGGCTGCTCAAAGTAAAATGTAATTTAATAACCCAGTTATTGCTTGTTTCTTGTCAATATTTTTCAAATTGAGCTAACTGCATTTATTAAGAATCGTTCTTATTAGAACGCATACATCTAGTATAAACATCCTATCAGGTAATTATTTTCGATAAATGTGTGATTGAACTTAACTTTGTAGTATTTAGAAATTGTGTCTCTGATACCGTACTTATCACATAAGGTATTGTAAAACTGTGCAGTAATCTATCGGCAAATAAGTTTAGCAGGCATGCGTTGTTTCCTCACAGTGACCTAATAGCAATAGGTAGACCTGCTTTTCCTATACCTAATATATGTGTGTTTGTGAAGTCAAAATTTAGAAAAAGAGGTAGTATTAGTAAAGGATAAAATGTGTTTATTTGGCACTCCTGTTCAGTGGCGTAAATTATATAGGGATGTTTTAGAAAATTAAAACACAGAAATTAATTAACCGTTTTCATTAAATTACATTGTAACCCTAAAATAATACAAGCAAATATTCTTAAAAATTACATATGTTGGAATTTTAGAATCATGATTACAAAATTACACATTTACAAAACCAAAATATATGACTTTTCCTTCGATTCACCCTACACCTATGCCTACTATTCGTATCTTAAAATTAATAGTTGATTGTACACGACCGATGAGCCAATCAGGAACAGAGTACTAAACGACTTCAAAATACAAGCAACATGCCTAGTCTACCTATTGCTATTAGGTTACGGTTTCCTCATAAGCCCCATACTGCACTTGGATGTTTGAACGCACTTATAGATTGTTTTCTTCCCATTACGTTTAATTTGTACAACGCAAAAGTTTGTGCTCTATTTTCTTACAATGTAAGAATAAACGTCTAGAGATTCTGCGTCATAGAAGAGGAATCGACGTGACAGACATGTTTACTTTTTCGACTTACTAAGGATCACTCGGTTTAAAGAACGGTAGGGTATTCAATGTTAACTAAATAGGTGTAAAACTAATTTCATTTCAGAACGATTTGTGATGATATTCGAGTGTTTTAGGTGCATAAGTGATGATTATCGGTACTATTTCTATATACCACAAGCACTATTATGCGGCACTAGAAATTTTTTCTGTTTTTAGTTTAAGAAATATTATCCTAAGCAATACAATAAATAGCAATATCTTCAGAGTATCGGTTCATATAGATAAATTGATTAATTTTTTATAAACCTCCTTTGAGTTATGAATAGTACATTAAAATTCACAATCATATATTTAGAACTTTTTAATGAAAAACATAACAAAAAAGTCAACAATAGAAACAAACTATTTATTGAGCTTGTTTATAATTCGAAAGATATAAGCTTAATGTAACATGTTAATGGTTTTATTTTATTCGCCTATCTCAGTAATGCACTATATGCACTAAACGTACTATACCTGTTACAATACTCCTTTTAAGAATTATTTACACCTCTATAGTTGGATTTAATTCGATAATGTTAGATAATATGTTAATTGACTTAAGAAATTAATATTTTGTATTTGTTGGTAAATTAACTGTAAAAGAGTCGCCAATGCTTTTGTAGGGTCTCCTTGAAATTATTACTGCTATTATTATAAGTAAGTTGAATGTGCACTTCTTGCAACAATTTCCCTGTAAAGTGACACTCTAAAATATAAAATGAATGAGAAAACAATCTAGTATGTATATTAAAATCGAACAACACAGACATGGCACGCATTTGCTTTTCATAAAAGTTATTAACTAATTAGGTACTAGAAGGGCTTAGATCAGGAGTGTTTCGTAGTATCTTATATCTTAGTAAAGACTTTAATAATGTAAAGTGAAGGAGCGAACATTTCCTTTTTAAAATATGCAAGCAACTTACGTATTTATATACAAATCCACGCTTTCCTTTAATTTATTAATTGTTAACAATTTTGTGCTTTTCGTATCGGTGTATCTATATAAATCACAGTTGTATAATTTATGGACAGTTAAAAACAATTTTTAATTACTTTTAAAAATTATTGGCTATGTTGTTCGGTATAGTTTCCAAATATCACAAAAGTGCAAATAGAAAATTTACAACCTATGCTTGGTACTTTTTAAGGATCTTTTGTTACAACTATATTTCTTTTATAAAGAATTTAATACAGAAGGAAAGTAATAATGTATTCCTCGGTTTCTAGACTAGCATTCATATTCAACCCTTCGTCTAACCTTGTACAAAAGTCGTTGTTAAGCCTTACAAAAAGCAATAAAGTTAGTCTCAAGCGAATCTTGACATTTCTTAATTCGGCGTTTATTAAAATTGGTGTTTATACAGCCGTAACATTAAAGTAGTTATTCTGCGCAAAGCTAAATATACACCCCAAAAAGATTTTCGTTTAATAAAATAACATATAAAATAATTTTTAAAACAAGTATATTTAAAATTTGCGGATACATTTTTACTTTAAAACGATTTACTAATCTATATATACGAGGACTGTCCCAAAACTATACGACTTTCCTTCAGAATTCCCTGCTTGTGTTATTCTGCGTCATTGGGTTCGTGGCATCCTTCGAAGTAGTCTCCATTTGATTGAAGAATACGCTGCCAACGGCATTTCCAATTTTGGAAGCTGTCCTATAACTCGTTTTTTGGTATAGTATTTACAGCGTTCGTCGCATTAGTTTCGACTGTTCCTTTGTCGTCTAATCGATGTCCTTTGAGCGACAGTTTTAATCCCGGGAACAGATAAAAGCCGCAGGGAGCTACATCAGGACTGTACGGAGGGTGACGGAGCTGTATGACTTTGTACTTTGTCAAATATTGTTGCACAAGATTCGACGCATGCGCTGGGGCGTTATCGTGATGCAGAAGCCAGTCACCGCTTGAGCAAAGTTGAGACCGTTTTCTGCGAATTCCCTCACGCAATCTTTTCATAACTGCAAGATAATATTCCTTGTTGATCGTTTGACCTCTAGGATCATATTCGTGGTGTACGGCACCCTCATAATAATAAAATACAATCAGTAACGACTTGATATTGCTCCGACTTTGGTGTGCTTTTTTTGGTCGTGCTTCAGACGGAAATTTCCACTGCGAAGACTGTCGTTTTGTTTCGGAATCATTGCGATGGTCTTCGTACAACTCTTTTCGAGTTTTAAACAAAATTTGATTAAACTCGTTGCTCCGATCTTTCCGTCATTTTCTACAATAGCAAAATGCAACGAACGTAAACAACACGTAAAAAAACGCATGCTGCACGTGAACTAAGATGTTCTGATGAACATTGCAGCATCGAAAAAGTTCGTAAAGCTTTGCGTCTGATACTCGTACGCGGCATAAGCGCTACAGTTGTCAAACGCGAAGATATGAAAGAAGGTTGGATGGTTTTGGGACAGTCCTCGTATGCATTTCTTGCAGTACATGAATTTAAATATAAAAGTGTCATCAATTATTTGTATAAAAATATTTAAAATTGTTGATATTAATTATAAATGCGGCTGTGCCTATTACGGTAGAATTATTTTAAAATACTGAAAACTGTACATGTGATTGACAGTTTTAAATAAAATTTTGAAAGGAAAGGTTACAAAGTGTTTAGCTTAGAAAAATAAATATCACAAAGCTAGCAACAAATTTGAATTATTCAATATTGGTTACCCTTTGGCAGATTGAGTAATTACTCTTAAAGAATCAATTAATAAACTTTAATTACAACATGAATTGGTTGTAATTGGGTAACCACCGTAATTTTAATGGATTTTTTATTATCGCAGATAATAGAGCCCTATTTTATGGAACAATAGTTTTAATGTTCTGATATCTTTACCTGAAAGTTTGGATCTCAATACGTTAAGTTTATTTAACCTTGTATGTTCGAACCAAACGACAATTTAATTCCAATAGATAAACAAAAATTACAAATTTAGATTTATATTGAGAAAATAAAATGTCAATATGTAAATTAAAAATTTTAAACACAAAACTATTACCTAATACCTAATACCTAATAAGAAAGAAATACAAAGACCTTTTCGAAACTACCTCAGATTCAGGTCAAACAAATGTAAACGATATGATTCAATGACTTCACCGCATCTGAAATAATTTTTGGTCGTAAAAGAACTTCAAATTTTAAAAGAAAACTTGTTTGAATCTTTAGAAAGTTTAAAATTTTCCTTTAATTTGAGTTTATTTGTTGTAATAAAATCTCTTTTACTTTAAGTTTGTTTATATTATTTTATTATTTTATTGTGAGTGCTTAATCTGCTTTACAGTCTGACTTGATTGTTTACACTGCGAAGTAATGGTGATCTTTCCGCCGATGTTCGTGTCGTAAGTTCTCTAACCCTTGCACGAAAAGGATGTTGAGTTTCTCTCTTCTAGGGTTTTTATTCACTTTCTGCTGTTTCCCTTTCCTGGATTGTTTGGCGAACCAGATGTTTGATTTTCAAACTTTTCGTGGTTGATGTCCAGTTTGAAACCATTTATCTAACTGTGACTACCTTAACCCTATGTAGTTTTTTAAGCGATACCTTTAGGTGCGGGTAATTTAATTTTACAGGAGCTCTTTCAAGTTTTTATTCCTTTATTTTTAAATTACTCCTTTATTGGCACAAATTCGTCATGTTACATCTGAACTTTAGTTTATTTAGTTTATTTCAAGTTGCTTAAGGTTTATTGTTTCCAAAAATATCATTTTTTTATTACTTGGTTTAGATTTGAAATACTGTTACATACTATTGAAACTAAAAAGTTTTAGAAAAATAAAATCAGTCTGAATTTATTTAATTTTTCTAATATTGAATCTTACGTGATTGGGATTAATTCACGAGGAGTTCTAAATCATAGTAGTAGATCATGGTATTATATCGCTCCTGCTACTAGCTCTATTCTGTTAGACTGCGTCTTACTTCTTTATCGAAGCTACTTTTGAGATATATAAGTAAACAATTGGTCAAGCAAGAGGAATCTAAATTTGTTCAAACGCTATATAAGTTATAGGAGGCATTATTTCAACATTGTGCTTAATAAACACGCAAGGACTATAACAAAATTAAACTTAATTCTATTCCTAGATCGTATATACGATACTCGTACACTTATTTAACCACTATTGAAGATAAAACTTATGTAATTGAATGTTTGATAAAGAAACAAAAGAAAGTGTGCCTTAATTATTTCTTTGTAGTTTCTCCAGAGCCATGCAATGATACAGAGAGGTGACCGCATTTGGTAGTACCGTAAGGGGAAGGTATAAACCGCGAAATCAGAATACAAATATAATACATTTTGAAGACTTGCATCATACTAAGAAAATCTACCGCACGGCTCACAATCCATTTCGTTGAAAAATGTGAACCACATCTTAGCAAAGTATAACATAAGAATCTGGAGTGTTTTCTTTTTTTCATAATGTTAACTCGACTTTGAAAATCTCAAACCAATTTGGCCAGCGTTTTATTTTTACTCGATGGTAATGATATGAAACATGTTGCGCACCTCATTTGATCCTGACTATCTAGAAAGTGGCTAATCATTAAATTCAATAACTGGCCTAATAAGGTCTTCCCTTTGAGTGGCTAATTGTAGTTCTAGATTAGTTTGGTCGCCTTTATTTGCAACTTCATTTTCAGAGAATACGCCGGCATCTTCGTATATCGTATTTTTAAAATACGGTGAATAATTTTGGCATAATTCTGTCACAACTTTATCATCCTCCTCTGTACTCAACTCAGCAATTTTATAATTAACAATAGAACGCGATGTTAACATTAACCTTGCTAGACATCCAACATGGCGTCATAAGGCGATCTACCGATTCCTTAAATTACATTACTTATTACATATTATATTATGCAGTGAGAATTAGGAACTTATTGGAATAAAAAGGAAGACCCTTCTTGAATTATATGACTTTTTAAACCAGATGGCTGGTCTCTACGATTAATTTTCTGCCATCCAAGCACTTTTTTACTTTCTCTTACCTATATGAAATATAGAATAGAGAAAGTATTGTTTTCGTCCAAAATTTTCGATGTCAAAATTTTAGTGGAAATACACGTT
>JAHWXV010130778.1:0-12376 GCA_024586415.1 Phrixothrix hirtus | reverse complement strand
CACACACACACACACACACACAGACACACACACAGACACACACACAGACACACACACAGACACACACACAGACACACACACACACACACACACACACACAGACCAATTTTTAAAAACACGGTTTTCGGACTCAGGGAGCTCCAAAACGTGTATTTCCGCTAAAATTTTGACATCGAAAATTTTGGACGAAAACAATACTTTCTCTATTGTATATTTCATATAGGTAAGAGAAAGTAAAAACACGTTTCATAAGACATGTTCTTATCACACAAGTTCAAGTTTAGAAAACGAGCCTCGTAGAGGCGATAAAACGTCTTATGAAATGAGTTTTTTATACTAATTTATTTATTTGTTAAAATTTTAGAAAAAACGCACTTTTTTGACATATGATTAATTCAAGGATTTTTGTGATAGTTGGTGACATTGACGTTTTGACATTTGAATATGAAAGTTTTGTCAATTATCTATTCGATTTTGACGTTTAATAAGCTTATTACTAATGTTACCACCCTTTTAAAAAAATATATTCCGTGCGAAAAAGAAGGCCATTATGAAACTCAAACGGGTTTCGAAATGAGCTCATTTCGATACGCAAATAGTTATAAAATCTATTTCGGACTCCCATTTTTTTACATTGGAAAAAAGGGACGTTTTGTATATCAGTATTACTGAAAATGTATGGAATTTGAATGTTGTAATACAAACTTGAGACGCTAGATGGCTATGCGTACAAACACTGTGAGTTGTAACGAATAAAGAATACTAAGGAAGCGCCCTAAACACGTAAAGTTATATCAAAATTGACCAACCATGATGGCGACGTTAGCATGTTATGCGTATCTATTTAAAATGTCAAATTTTACAAATTTAACATTATGTAGCAATATACATTATTACGTATACACAGTAAGCAGATAAAATTCACAAACAGGAAGTGCCCCAAAACACGTAAAGTTGTGCCCAAATTGACCAACCATAATAGCGGCGTTAGTATGTTGTGCTTATGTATTAAAAACGTCCAATTTTACAAATCCAACATTATCAAATATATAGGCAACAACGTCCATTATTATGTTTATACGGTAAACAAATAAAACACACACAACTACAAAAACTTTCACGACTTGACACTTTAACTGTGGACGACGTCTAGATAGAGGCGATTCCCTAGAATTCTTTATTCGTTGATGAGTTGTATTTCAATATGAAGAAGTATGAGATAATCATATTCGGAACAGTTGCATTTTTAGAAAAAGTTTCCCTCGGACGGCGAAGTTTCTGTCGAAAATTAGGCAGTTTGAGCTATATAATTCAATTTATACATCACCTCTCATTGAATTTTCTCATTTTCGAGTTGTATTTCCGAAAAAAATGATGGACGGTAAAGAGTAACGAACTTGCATACATTTTGTAACAAATTTCGTAAAAGTGCACCTGAGACTCGCTTTAGTGACGAAGTCTTAGGCAAACACACACTTATGACTGGTACAGTTGTTTCAAAAATGGGCGAAGATCGGGGGATGATCATGGTCGTTCAGGGCAGCCTTCATCGAACAAATCGTCTAAAACTACGCAAAAAGTGAGAACCAATCCTAAGCGACGCCAAAAAACTAATCGCGATGTTTCCTCGATTGTGAGACAGAGTTGCGTGACACCTTAACACGCGCAACATGACTCAACTTCCTCTTTAACACATAAAATTCAGACCGTGTTGAATACTCTCTCAGAAGGTGACCCACCAGCACTTCCATCAGTTCATACGTGCCCAAGGGAACTGCTTTGTTAAAGTTGGTAGCGATTAACGTTTAAAACCGTTGCTTTCCTTTTTACAACCAAAATTCCGGAAAAATCTGGATAATACTTTATATGTGGCTATGCCAAATTCTTTGGAAGCAAGCGAAAAATTGTACATAACGTATGGGGACATCAGTGCTCTGCCAAGCGTTCGAAAATCGTTTGCTTAATCCAATCCAAAAAATTCACGGACGGCTAAATTCTACTCAGCAGCATAGGTATGCTTCTCGCTATAATTTTTGGGTTCTACATAATTTGTGCAAACATATTTAATAAAACAACGGAAGTTGAAGTAAATCAATTGGACAATTTCAGTAAGTACATTCAACAGAAGAGACCACAATCTACGAGAGTATGTACAATTTCGCCTTCCGAGTACCATTGGTTTAGGTCTTTAGAAATTATTTTTGAAACTATACTTCGCATCCAATCTTGAAAGCTCTTTGAAGTCGATACCCCAAAGTTGTCTCAACGGTGTTCCAAACTTTGTGAACTTTCCAAAGGCCAAAACTAAAGGATGTTTAAGAAATGGAAATGTAAAAAATACATAAACCTCGTGTATTCTTCGTTATATAACTGCAGTTCCTGGGAAAGTTAAAAAAACTCATGGTCAGTGAGTAAGCCAAAAAGTTGGCGTTAAATTGAAATCGCTCAAATATGTATTAGAAAGTCTTGAACAGTGTTTCCTTGTGAATATTACGTTGAAAATATATTAGATACACCGCCTACTGTTACTGATTGGATTTAATCAGCCAGAACGTTTCCTTATTTTGATTAATTATGCTTATTTTAGTGGCTAGTTGTTCTAATGGCCACAACTAGAATTTAATCGAACCTGGGGTTGTTACAACTCCCAGAAGAGGGTTTTTAACGTAACAAAGCTCACATCACCACTTTTGCCGCATCTTGTACATGTTTAATCACAAACAATTTTAATGAATTTTGGGACATTTTTAAATGAGCTTTTGTAACGATATTTTAATCCAATTTAGTTGGATAAAGATTTTAAATATAAAAAAATAAAGCGATGTGTAAATCCGGCGGAAGGTTGGTATTAAAACCAATTTGCCAAGCGTCTGAACGTGTTCTTTGCTTTGTCACGAATTAAAGGGGAAACGCCTCACAGAGTGTTCGCCGAATGTACTCATTGTCTGACTGAGACCGGCTTTAAACGAACAAAGTATGACCTCATTGTCGGAGTATGCATATTCGTGCAGTTTGCGTCCCTTTTTGACAACTGAAACAGTGAGATACAATTGTATGCATTTAAACTTAATCCGTATGATGATAGCTCCTTTATGTCGATTGAGCGGTGAGAAACTTGAATTAAACGCGTATTTTAAGGAAATCAAGGTTAAGCCTGTATAAACAGGAGGTCGCGTAAAACGTCCCTTTACTGTTTGATAATAACCCGTAAATAAAATTTTAAACGATATATTTAACTTATGACTAATAAAACAGTATTTTTATTCGTGAAGCATTTTATTTTGTGAATAGTGTTGGAAACTAACATCAAACATTGAGTTTTTGGCTTCTTAAATATCGTAGGTGATGTTTTCCAATTAGGTGAATTTCCATAAGATGTGATTCCATCAGAGCTTCAACTTCCACGCATCCTCTGTCTTTGCGTTCAGCAGCATTTCTCGGTAAGTCGCAACAACGGCCCTTTTGTGCAATTTTAATTCAATCTGCATTTCTTTAATATGTTAATGATGTGTTGAAATTAAGTAAATGTTAACATTTAAAGAAAGAGCAATATTCCCCAAATTGATATTCAGGTATTTACGACCTTTTTGTATTTTAAATTCAATTTGAGTGTCTAAATTACAAGCTTGCGAAAATTATTTACGAATGCAGATTTAAGTATAACAATTATTTTGTGTGCCTTATACTTAGAGTTAAGTATATTGTCAAGCTCCACGAATCGGACCGAACAATTAATTTTGTTTGCAATTAGGTAAGTTGAATATTAATAGAAGTTCATCTTTCTTCCATACAGATAACAGATCGTATTTGTTTGCACTGAATTTAATATGCAGCGTTTCAAATGATTGTTTTATTTGTACTAATTTAATTATTTAGTGCCTTTTATTACTTGCAGTGTATATAATTTTCTCGTTAACTATAATAAAATGTAAGTGCAAATATCTAATCTACTGTTAGATGCGTAAAAATTAAAACATAAAGGTAACCCAGTAGTCTCGTATACCATCATTTGTATGCTAGCCTTCCATTTCATATTTTTAACGATTTAGTTTAAATTTTTATTGATCAGGTGGGGCTTGCTATTTTAGCTCGCTTATTGAATTTAGGCTGCAGAATACAGAGCAAGGGCGGTTCCTGCTCTTGTTGAGGAACCGCCCCTGATACAGAGTATAAATTAATCAACAGATAAGTCCAACCTCCCCATCTTCACTGAGTCGGCCATGAGTCTACATTTCTGCTTCTTCTCACGATTCTATATCATAACGCCATTTTGATCTGGTATAAACCTACGATTCTGCTGTCTTATATGAAAAAGTGCATTTTACTTTTTCTTCGCTTAAAAATTACTAACCTTTGCCGGGTTTGAACCTGCATCCTTTAGGCTAAATGGCAAACATACTAACCATTGAACATCGAGGTCGTCGGTTAATTATGAAAAGATGTTTTAAAACGTAATTAAAAATTATTAAGTCATTGTTCAGAAAACAATTTAGCAAATAATTAACCAACGACTTAGAATTCAATTTAATTTCATTATTGAACATTAAGATTAATTAAAGATGCCATTCAGGGACTATTTGAAGTAATTGCTTCGTCTATGGCGCGGCGTGGCGCAACGTGATCTTTAGTAAAAGATAGCGTACAGTTTTTATAACCGACTCAAGCTTCGAGCTATGAAACGTAGCGTGTTGTTACAAAGCGGAAATTCAAAAATCTCGCGGGGACATGAGAATTTCCGGCATCTAGAATTAACTTTGTCACTGAAAAATTAATATAATTAATATATAAATATGTACGTATATTAACAGTGGCACACCTGGCATTGACCGAATATGCCCTATAAGGAAACCATTTCGTTTAACTTTCTAAACAGTGTGATACAGATAAAATCGTGATACAATTCAATTATTGTACAAGTAATAAGAACGTAAATTATAAACAAGTAACGCGTGCAGGAAGTCTGAATTCCATTTAGAAATAATAGATAAATAATTATTTCTAACAGTGAGATAAAATTCTGCATTTAATATTAGGAAATGTACGGTTAATGATGTCTAGAGCAGTGTGTCATGGTCTTTTCAAATATTCTAACTTCGCAACATTTTACATGTTTGGCAGGTATTAAGATGATAAATTATGCAATTTAGGTTACATCTTTCCATCCAATCGTTACGGGCAAAATTTAGATAAAAGTTAATCCCAATGCTACTTCATCCCAATTTAGGGATTGGTTTTTCTCGCGAATATTTTGTCATATTCGGTAAGAGTTATTTTGTGAATGAAATTTATAAAAATTGTTGTTCAAAAGTATTGAGAATATCACAAAAAGTGTTGCTCATATTATTCATAAAAAACTAAACGACATAAAAGCGAATATTTCAGAATTGTGTAACAAAATTAGCAACAACATTTGTTATATATCATACATAGATCAAATTACTCAACTGAAAATGAGTCATAATGTCTTGATTTTTATGAAATATAATTGAAGTAGCAGTTTTGCTATAAATATAAACTACAGCTTTAATTAATTTGTTCTGAAATTTACATTTAAGTGAAAAGGTATTAAAAGATAAACTAATGCTTTAAAGTAAATTAGAAATAAATCAATACGTGTAGTATTATAATTATTCGCAAGCATAGCTTCCTAAAGGACTACATCTTTAAAACAGTGTACATTTGGAAGCCAGGACCACATAAAATTTTTGATAGACACAGTTGTCTTTCATGTTTTAACGACTTTTGAAGAGAAATATTGACAGCATCTCAAAGAATTCTCCAATAATTACTCGTACGTGTTTAGCTTACTTTTTAATTTTTTCAAGGAATTAAGAATTTGGAAATCAAATTCATAGAAGTTTTTCTCGCTTGCGAAATGGCTTTAGAATCTCCAAATTTTGCAATTTGGAAAACAAAACCAATAGAATTTTGTTAGATATCTTTAAATTAAATGGAAAGCACTTATAAAAAGTAGATATCCGCAAGTATGATTTGCTCTCTAGTTCCTTAAATTTGCTAGGACGCAATAGTTTTGGACCATTAGGAAATCATCCTTCTACAAAGTTGTGTGTCAGCTCACTTTTAAAGAAACAGTAATGTTCTGAATATGCAGAGAAGTATTGGGAGAAGAAACCCCTCGGCCGTTTTAGAGACTCCCGAAGAAAGAAAATTCAGGGCATCTCGTTCAGTTCTTCGAATGATCACTATCACTAATTCCCACCTCATTGCATTTATCGGGAAACATGTTTAGAGATAAGAACCATTAAAACTTAATTCTACAAAATTGTGTTTTTCTAATACCTAAATGTGCAGTAGGCCGCCAATTTAACAAACTCAATCATCATCGAACTCCTCTTCGTTACTGGCACCACATCGTTCTAAGACGATCGAGGCCTCGGAACATCTATAGGTACCCATTACGGTTCAGAGCCTATTGAAAGGCCAGCTGAGTTTGAAACGAGTCTTCACTGAGAACACATTTATTTTCGTTAGCTCTTGTAAACTCTAAGATACTGTAGTTTAGGACCCTTCACATAGCAGCGGTGTGTTAGTTGCAGTTTTGATCATAAAACATGTGAGTGCTAAGCACAGTATTATTGGAAAATGTTATCCTAGTTCAGAATTATGTCGGCCGATAAGTCTCATAACAACTGAGCTTGCCCAGGTCATTCGAGTTCGCCTTTTAATTATGCGTAACGTAAGTCAAGTGCGGAGAGTAACACCGAAACCGCGCTCGACTATTGCTATGAGTGTTGTGCGTAACACCTGCGGTTTCTGTGTTAACATACCATGAACCACCAATAAATTAATCGAATGAAAACCAAAAAACGAAAAAATTCAAGTCGCCAAGCGTTCGAGCTGTTCACATCGTAACTGGAAACCCATCAGGGGCTCCCAAAGAGCACCTCCGTTAAAGAAATCAAGGAAAGTTTCCTACGCCAAAAGTTCTCTGTGCTGTCCGTCAATAAGAGCTAGAAGGTAAAGACATCTATAAAATTAGGACAGCATTCGGAAATTAATGTGGAATTTCCAAGGAGAAAGAGAGATCAGGACTATGCCAAAAGTACAAGTACGCCAAAAGAAACTCCCAAATCACCTCACAATGCATTAGGCAATACTGAAAACCTTAAAGGATGCCGGTATACCTATCGCAATGAAACTAGGGGGCACATATGCCGAAGCAACGAAAGAAAACCGAATGAACGACCACGAAAAGCCCGCTCTTGGGAATAACCACGTCCACAATACACTCCAATTTAAGTCAAATAATTGTGCAGGTCATTAAACAAGCAGACAATTTTGTAGAGGGTAACACGAAAATATTTTAATGCCTGCAGGAGGTTCCCCGAGCGTAAGTAAAATGTGTATAACGAATAATAATCCACCCATAAAAAAAACGTTCGAGAACTGGCCACAATAAACATCCTCGTGAACCAAAAATATTTGATGACGACTAAGGTATGTGTAAAAATCGGCACCCCATGCATCAGTGAAAAATGCGAAATGCGAGAGGTCACTTTCCCGAAGATTCAGGGATTTGAGGATCTCGATAGCCCTACTTAGGTCGCCGGTAAGATAGGAACGGTAGAAGTTGATGACATCCTGCAAGCCAGCTTTTTCCTTCGTACTGTCCCCATTCCTTCGAGAACGTAACCGCAATACCGTCCTCATCACAAACGACGAGGCTTCCATTTCGATGTGAAACTATTCAGAGGTCGCCTTCTCTAAAGGTTCTGGAAGCTTCCACTAACTCCGCATGGATTACGGAGCGGCTTACGCCGCTGTCCACAGGAACCTCCCGTCCTTTCGCGCAGTATCCCTCAATATACATCGAAGTATTATGAATAGAAACTTTAGTTGCGTTAGCAATTTCAAAACATGTTTCTAGTACTTACTCTCAAGTATATGTAATTTCCTATCTCCTAAGATTTTCCACGAAGCAAACATTTAAAAAATAGCACCATTAGAAATTGGTCTCTTACAAAATTATGTCGGCTCACTTTCGAATCAAAGAAGCTTTCATTGTACATAAAGTCAATTTAGTTACTCACAGCTTTATAGATCTCTAAGAACCGGCGTCGTTTGATGTAGCGGTTAGCATGTTTGCCTCTACGCCCAAACGATACGGATTTAAACCTAGCTGAGGTCGGTAAAGTCGTAAATTCAGTGTTAATGTGTTTCTTAACACGTTAAAAAACTCTGACAGTTAAACGCCTGCAGACTCGATACATTCTAGTAGCGTGGCAAAATGACTATAACGGAATTTCCGCAAACCGAAGCCTCACGCTCAAAGTAAACAAAAGTAGTTGTAGAAGTAGTGAATTATAAATTTTTCTAATCAACGCAAGAATTTGTTAATTTCGCCTTGGCAAGAAATGCTTGACAAATCTGGGTCACATTTACCGCCTTTACGCCTAAGCAGAAATTTTGATAAGAACAATACAGTTAGTTGGGCGTTAGTTCATTTTAGAAATGAGGACCTCCTCGTTTGTGCGTAGAATTATTGACGGATTTGCTTTCTAAATCCATAAATAAGCAAAAGAGCATCTCTTTGGGAAACAAGCCAAGAAAAAAATAAATTCAGATCGTCACACAGGAATTCGAATGACAATCCAACTAAATTTCTCAATAAATAAGTTCGAAGAACAAAGCTGATAGAAATATTTGCTTATTGTTCATTTATTAAAAAAACTTTAGATTAATGAGTTCGTTAAATCTGCTGTTAATAGTAAAAACTGTGTTAAAATTTCGCTCTATTTTAGTTATTTATTTGGCTTTATTAATTTGATTTACATTTTAGGGAACGGATAGTTTATGAACTTGAATAATCTGAATAATTAATATTTTTTATTCAAGCACATACCTATGATTTGGTACTAAAACCATTATCAATTTTCGTTATGAACTAGTTTTGTTTTGCAGTTTAAAATTTTAAGTATTTGTGAGCTGTTTAATGGCTGTATATAACTATTTATACTTCAAATTAATACAACTGTGATCGTATTTAGCGTACGATTTATAAACTTCACATGCATTATCAATTTTTGTATTACATTTTAATTAAATACTCTTAAACACTTTTCGCCCTTTTATTACAATTGGTCACTTGAGCTTCAAAAACCTATGTTTCATATTTCATTAATTTTTAACATGTCAATGAAATTTTGAAGTATTTAAGCTATCTTGTGGCAAGTTGGCAGATTCAAAATTGTATCAATAACAACAGTTGAAAATAAATCAATAGAATCATAAATAATATTGCGGGTAATTACTAACAAATGTGTTTTCGCAACAGAATCAAATAGGATTTTGTTAATTGACGCAAAATTATGTTTACTCGCCTTAGTGACTGCCGAAGAGAATAAATTAAGGTGAGCATAAAGAACGTTTTGGGTAGTTGTAAGTACGCATGGCTTTCTAACATTAAGCACGGACGTAATTTAAAAACAAAGATTGCGTCCAGTGGTATACAAATAAACTTGATTTACTCGCGCCTTTCTAAATTATGCATTTACAGACTTTTAGAATAATAATCCAAATGGTCTAGAATTTTTATTACCAACGTAGTTTTTAGGTTGGCAGATATGGTACAATTTCACAGTTACCACAACTTCTCAAAGCAACAACTAAAACAGTGGCTGCCGCTGTTGTAACAATGTCAGAACTATTCATATTTTATAACAAAAACTAGCCTCGCGCGATTTTTGTAATTTAAAAGTGTAAAAAGTTAGGTTAGGTTACATTTACAACATAGATCACAACCTAAGGTTATGTCATGTCATGAAAATTAAATATTACTAAAAATTTTGCGAAGAGTTCGCAAAGTAAACACAGGTTCTAGCCCAGAAAATTGCTTCTGCTACACTTACTGCGTAAAAAACGCATGCGTGCCGTAGACGTAATTGCAGCAATAGTTTACACGGAACTACATCGCCTAAAATGGCTTTAAGGAAAGCAATGCGTAATTTTTTGAACTCTTTTGTTTTGACTCATTGCTTTTACGCCTACTTTTGATTAGTCATTAATTTTGAATTTAACAACAAACTTATCAGTTGAACAAGTTACTTTTTTCTATGCTCAACAGTCACAATAAAATAAAATCCTTTGTATACTATAAAGAATTATATTATTTTATTATCGTGATTTAATGATGACAAAATTCAAACAATAATGTTGTTAGAATTTTATCCACAAAATAAGATAATAATAAATGCTACAAATTACTTAAATCAATATTAAATATTGACTTCATGTAGCGTTCCTTACAAATACCGTTAAACAATTTCCTTTTATTTGCACACCACTGACCACGAATAAAATCTTGGTTGTCAAATTCTGTAATAGGTACTAACTTTAGCAATGAAATGATTACGCGAGAAATTTAGCTATTTAGATCGCTTGATACGTATGACAGGAGTCTATAAATTCATAAATATTAAAAAGAACTGTATACATAAATTATACTTAAAGCACAATGCTCCCACTAATAATAAAACTTTTTTTTAGACAAGAGCAGCAGTTAAAGAGCACTAGTATAATTGCGGAAGAAATTAATGAAACCACATGTAAAATTAGCCATGTAGGTTTGTATAAACAGACACGTATGACGTATAAACAACTCATTTCCCAAAGTTTGTAAGATTTAAAGTTCGAAATTACAGCTGAAACAATATTCCATACTAATTTAAAATAAATCATGCTTTTACCGCCATAATTTCAAATGGCCCTCCAAGTTAAAAATTAAGAGATAACAAGCGAACAGAACAACCTAACTTTAATAACAAAATAACACGAATGAAAAATATAATCGGTAAATAAATCCATGGTCAAATAAATACTCCTTACTAAATAAACTTGACATGCTTTAAATACTGAATAACAAACAGCATTATGCAAAACAAACAATATCTCGACTTTGGTTTCTTAATTAGTTACGTTGATTAACAATAAAACCAAAGTACATGTAAATGTAAGTACTTATGAATGTAAATAGCCGCCTATGTTTGACTGAATAATCAATTTTTTCACAAGGTCCCAAAAAGGTATGTATTTCAAAACGACGCCACCAAGAGGTGATCCTTATATTTAATAAAGTTATTACTCATACAATTGTATAGAATTCCTAAACGTATAGTAGGCGTCCAGACAGCATATATTTACCAACATTAGAATATAAAATAACCAAAATTACTCTTTATGACGTCATGCTAATATATATTTTGCCAAGTTTTGAAGTAGCACTGTAGTAATAAACACTAAGCCCAGTAAAGATCGCATTTCCTACAACTTTATTAACATTAAAAATGTCACTAAAGAATGTTATGAATGAATTTACAAAGCTTCGTCTAAATTTGTTTGAAAGTAACAATGACCAACCCTGCTGGAATTCAAAATATACCCATCGTAAACATACATGAATGAAGTTTCAAGGCCAAGTCAAATCTGAACCTGAACGGCCCCATTAAAATATCAGGTACATATCATAAAAAACATTTATGTCTTTGTCTTTTTAGTCTTAAAGATTGCAAATTCATAGGCGTACCAGAAATTTATTCTTGTGCGCTCAATTCAATTTTTCTCACTGCTAACGTATTTATTTCTTCTATTCATTTTATGAAGAGTAGTCGCCTTGGAAAAATCCATCTTTTTCGTGGAGTTTCGCTTTCAACCTCAACTTTGTCAGGCACGTTCAAATCATTGCTACAACGAATTTTGCATTAAAGCCTTGCAAGGAAGGAATATCAGTGGGCTATTGATAGGGGTTACTGAGACTGTTTCTCCATCAAGGGGTAGGTAGACACAAAGGACAGGGTTAGCACTCAGTCAAAATACTATCCTGGCATTTGCCTCCGAGAATATGCGAATGCAGGAAACCAATCGGCCGGTGATCGAACTTAGGACTTTTCAAATTCTAGTCCTAGC
The DNA here is from genome assembly GCA_024586415.1 of Phrixothrix hirtus. Lineage (NCBI taxonomy): Eukaryota > Metazoa > Arthropoda > Insecta > Coleoptera > Phengodidae > Phrixothrix > Phrixothrix hirtus. Next base: position 454 of record JAHWXV010130778.1, on the reverse strand, counting down.
GTTAATCACTACACTACACCACCTTAACACGGAAAAACCTTGGAATGTTTTCCATAATTCTCAGGAGCTGTTACAGCTAGCTACAGTGTCCGGTGTAGCGCTATGGCAGATAAAATTTTAAGAACGAAAAACTGTTATGGGCATTGGTTTAAAATAATCGTAAGTTGTGATTCCTGCAAGATCCAAACACTGCAAATACCACTGTAGTGGCTATACAATTTCACTTAAAGTTTTGGGAGCATTGGGACATTATTGCAATCGTTATTTGGTTGTTATTATCTAGGAAGTACCTTAAAATTTGATATTAAACGATGAAATTCTATTAAGTAGATTAATAAACACTTTAAAACTTTACTAAAGTGTATCCGTTTATAAATGTCCTTTAAAGGATTAAATATTGAAATTTTAACATTCGAGTAGGGTAAATATAGATAATATGGGAAAAGTAGCTTTA
>JAHWXV010130690.1:0-12259 GCA_024586415.1 Phrixothrix hirtus | reverse complement strand
TTTTTAAAAAATTGGAAAATTTAAAAATCATATTTCAAATATATAAATTTTGTAAATAATAATTATTAACAAAAATAACAATAGCATTTATAAGGCACGCTCAAACGTGGGGCTGCAATAACAATTAAAGATAATTATAAAAATCAAAATTTTAAAATTAAATATAAATTTGAAATATAAATCTATTTCAAAAAAATATCATAGCAGTATGTACATAATCTAAAACATCTGGTAGTCCTCTGGATTCCAAAATACTCAGATATATGTAATTTTTCAATTTTTATCAACAGTTCCTAACATTAAAAGAGAATATTACAGTAAACTATCCAAATGTAGATATTGTGGTATATATATATATAAGGCACCTAAGGATATTCGGATGGATAGCTGGACTGAAAGGTCGAAAGTGAGAGTTTTATTCGTTACGAAATATCGTAAATGACCGCCAACGTTAGTGATGAACTGTTCTAAACACGCGACACAGCTTTGAACACAGTATATATCGTAAAATGGCACTTATTTCAAAACTTTCGTTTCAGTTTTTCGAGATTTTTGGGTTTATTCACATACAGTGTTATCTTTAAATAACTGTGATAAAGAAATCGGGAAGTAAGAAATCGGGAGATTTTGCTGACTAACAAACAACACCATATTTTAAAATTAGGCTATTCAAAAACGACTTCCGTAAAAATGTTCCTACTTATTCTTGCAGTTGGGCCTTCTTATTAAAATCAATATTCTTTCAACTCTTCTTGAATATGTGGTCTAAAGAATATGTGCGCAAACGAAGTGTTAATCTGACCTTGTTCTTAAAAAATCTCATTGCCAATAATTCTAAATAATGAGATGCCGTACCATACTGTTGGTCAATTTCGCAGGGACAATTACGAGCCCAATAACGGCAACTGTATTCATTTATATTGCAATAAGATTGTGTTTCAGCGCTTATGAAGAGACTATTTTAAGTGTTGATCATTAGGTAAGCTCATGAAATTTCGATTAAATTCATGTCTGTTATTCTTATCGTGAGTACTCAATTATCGACCTAGAAAAATATGATGGCGATGGAAATTCATTTCTCCATACATTCTTCGCATACTGCGATCTAACAAATCTAAATGCGCGAAAATTAGTGAACTACTTGGAATAGCAGTAATGGCGTACATTTCCTTCTACCAGCAAACCGCGGACCGCCACTAGATTGTTTATTTTTAATTGACTACATCTACGATCCCAAGACAAGGTACTACTAAGTAATGGATGCTATCCAATGCCGAACTATCGTCGGAAACAGTTTTGTACAGAAATAATTGAGTATAATTGGATAATTATCAAAACAAATCACACCTTATTAAATTCACCATCCATGAGCCTTAGCAACAAAATTTCTATAAACTCCTGGCTCGTTTGAAAAAACTCTCTTGGACAGTTATAAAAAATAAAATTGTCAGTACACTTTGCCGGATTATGTATAGCAAGTTTTTAATACATTCTTATTAATGGTAATCGAATTTGCTCTTTCAAAATATAGATATGCGTTGATGAACAAGAGGGCACTATCGTTGCTTGCAGAAGTTAGACGGGGAAAACTATTTATACAAGGGTTATTATAAGTCCTAGTAGCCAAGAATATGTTGCCGATGAACCAACGCGTTTATGTTACTACATACACCTAAGTTAAGTCGATTCCTTTCGTTCAACGAAGATTTCACAGTGAATTCAATGTTCCGCCAGCAGGTAATTGGACTTTAGACTGGTGTTCCAAAATTTCAATCTACCTGCATTGTTTATAAAGGAACAAGAAATGTGGGAAGGTCCCAGTAGCTATTGAGAGAATAAGGCAATCAATGATTCAAAATCTGCAACCCTCTGTAGCATCATGCCAGGCTGTAAACTAATCAGAGAGAATCGTATAGACAATTGTACACAAGAATTTAGGGTCGCCTCTATAAAAATATATATTTTGCAAAAATATTTATAAAATTATTTTCCTTCGAATTAGAATTTTGCAACATGTTTTATTGCATGAAGTGTATTTTGATTTAATAGCTCGTCACTAAACAAAATTATCGGTTCTGTAGAACACTCCAAAAGGATTCACAAATATCCTCTGCTTATTGTAGAAGTAATTGTGTTTCAGTGTTTGACATCATTGGCCCGATCTATTTTTAGGAGATCAATGCTAGTTACTGTCACGTATGAAGCTTATATTTAAATATTAAATAACTGTTTATCTACTGAATTACAACATTTGGGAGTGCAAGAATGGGGGTAGTAGTTTCAGCAAGACAATACATTTTCGATGGATGCTTTAAGAAACATATTTCAGACTTCGTAATTTCGCACATTTTTGGCATCACTTGGCCACCAAGGGCGCCGAACTTAACTTGACTGAGTTTTTTGTAAGGATGTTTAAAATCTATGGTGTTTAGAACACGCTACAAACAATGCATGAGCTAAAGGACAGCACTGAAAAGGAAAATACAACCATTGATGAAAACACACTACGAAGGGTAAGGTGTAATATGGGCGAACAGATAACTGAATTTAAGTTTGTATCTGTATCTCGATTAAATGTCAACATTTTTGTTAAGAAATTTTTTTAAAGTGTTAGCCTAACTTAAAATACGAGGTTTGTCTAGAAAATTCGTATAGAAGTTGAATAAACATTTTACTATATTATTAATTGGGTAATTCAACAGTATCCCCTTCAAAGTACCCCCCTTCAAGTAATAACACTTCTGCCAACGTTTCTTCCACTGCTAGAAACATCTCTTCAGTTCATCTTTGGTATTGCTCTAGAATAACCTCATCGTTTTCTTCCTCAAACCAGTATCTTGCATTTAGGGGATAAAAAAAAATCGCATGGAGGTAAGTCGGGAGATTATGGTGGCTGCTCCATCAATTTTATTGTGATGTGTGATGTGTCCGCTGGCGCGTTGTCATGATGCAAAGTCCACGAATTGTTCCTCGCCAAATCCGGGCGCTTTCAACCTCTTTAGTACTTCAACGTAGTACTGCCCATTCACCGTTTGGCCCGAGGGAATAACTTATAATGCAGAATGCCCCTGGTATCAAAAAAAACAATCATCATTGCGTTCATGTTGGATCTTCTTCTCTTTTAGATTTTTTTGTATTTGGCTCGCCAGGTTTTTTCCACTTCATGCTTTGTGATTTCAATTCAGAGTCGAATTCGTAAAACCACGATCTTGTCAAGAAAATCTGTTCCTTCTTCTGCATCAATCCAGTCCTGGCAGCATTGAATTCTTCTAGTTTTCTGATCAGCTGACAAAAGCTTCGGAACAATTTTCGCGGACAATTTCTTCATCCCCAAATTTTCTCTCAGAATCGTGTGCACCATGTCTTTATTCAAATTCACCTCTTCCGCTAGCGTTCTGACAGTCTTTTGTCTGTCTTGAAACACATTTTCTACGCGAGCAATGTTCTCGGCAGTTTTTGAAGCGGAAGGCCGTCCAAATATTTCATCGTCTTTCACACATTCCCGACCTTCACGAAATCGTTTCACCCACTTAATCACTGCTGGTTGTTTAAAAGCATAAACTATCTTCAAATCTTGAAAGATTTGGTGTTCATTCTTATCAATTTTTGTGAGAAACTTGATGACGATGCACTGTTCTTCGCTATCAGAAATTTCCATGGCGACGGGAGTCTGCGAAAGGTATTGAAATAAAGAGCAGGCAAACTATCTGATTCACTCTCGAGCCGACCGGGCGTTTACTGGGGCTCAGTTAGGTTGTCACGAGAGGAGAGGGCGCTCTGTCACGCCCGCATTCTCATTCTGCGAACAGCAAGACGCGTACTATACGAATTTTCTATACAAACCTCGTACTAATGTTCGTTAAGAATGTATAAATTGAGCAAAAATGACATTCATAAGTTACAGATGTCAAATTTATATTTGATATATCTATAACAACGTTTTAATTGAATTTTCATTGTCTTTTAGGAACAACTTTGCGCACACCTTCCAGTTACTGAATGTACATTTTTACATTTTTTCCTGCTCCCCGCCTTTTTTTCCTTTTACTACCACGTATGTATTTGTTGTAAAGAAGATGGGGCCAAATTAATTAAATATCTGTACCGTGGTGTTAGTATTTTAAGATATCGTAATTTAGACAACCGACCACAGTACTGAAGCTATATATAATGCTTCTTTTGCTTCCATAATTGAAATATATGAATATCAATTTTGCGGCAATTTTAGGTTCAGCCTTATATGTATGTAATGCGTGTAAAGAGAAAGAAATATCTAGCTTGTTTGTTTATTTTTCCAGATCTTTCTTATTTTAACTTGTGCGTGCATACTAGCTACAGTCGCGTGTTTTATTCCACCAATAATTCTTTATATTAACAAATATCTAATCCTGCAAGGATAAAATATTTGACAGACTCAATCCGTTCTTTATTGATTTTAATTTTCACTTCATCGTAATATTGTTTTACAGTATTTTTCTTTATCCAGTTCTAGTTGCTTGTAGGGTGTACATATTTCAATTGCATATTCTAAAAATTTCAGTTTATCGAAGTTTTGTTCGCGTTTCTAGGACTAGTTTCCCATAATTATTCATATAACGACATTGGTGATTTATGGAAACTAATGTTGGTGCGTGTCAGTTATAGATCTTTATCAATTACTTATTAATAGCTAATCGGCCATACACCGTAATCCTATCGTAGACTTTGTCATGGGTTCTGATTTTAATTTTTGTGTAAGCTATATCGCAATTACTTGTATACTGTTCGTTCTTGATGTTTGTTTTATTACTTGCGAGTACATTTGTATGCGTTTATGGATGATTAACTTAATCGTTGGTTATGTTCTCACCTATAGATATTATTTATACTTTGTTTATTATTAAGCTTTTCGTCATTAACTTGATTAAAATCGTAATATATTTTAAAACGTATATTCACATGTAAACGTTGTATTCAGTTTATATACATTTTTAACATTTTTGTATATAGTTCTTCATTCTATGATAATTTTAGACGCATTCTGTGCGCGTACTTCATAAAAAATGGTTACTTTTCATACAACAAGATTAGCGCTTTTGTTTCTGCGATATAAGATTGCCGCTAGAGGAATCACTTTTATTGGAAGTCAATTTGGGATAAGTCAAACTTTATTAATTGGTTGACATATGTTTTGTCTGACTGATTTGAAACAAACATTGTAGCTTTCAGATTATAAGAGATGTTGGAAGATATCATTAAAACATTTATAACTGTTTTTGGGGTATTAACGGAAAATGTTTTAAACCTTTAATACAATCGGTACGAAAGACGATAATTTGATCACTCTTAGCTATCGATACAAGGGATTTTGGCTTTCTGGCCACTCTAAGTTGGGAATAATTCCTTAATGTAGGTGAGAATTGTTTACGGGAATAATTATTGTAGGCTAATTATTTATAGGGTTTCGAATCGGGCAGGTTAAGAGGTCTTTAAGTGTAAATAACGGAGACATTTCTTCCTTTCCTTGTATTTACATGAACCTTTTATAATCGAAAACATTAATTTACCTGAAATTTAGATATGATAGCATGTGTATAAATTTTCATGCATCTTTAACAACAACTCATAATTAATTATTATATAATGTGTGACATTGAAAATGCAACACCCAGTAAACGCAAATATATTTTAATAATTTTTTGGTGATAAACTATATAGACATTGTGTATTAAGTGACTAAAGTTTCGTAATACTTAGAAAAGCAATCTAGTAGTTGGAACTAGTTATTAAAACGTCATCGCCTATTATTGCCGTTGTAGTAAACTTTGACGTTTAGTGTGAGTTCTATCTTTGCTATTGTCTTTAGGACTTTATTTTTCAATGCCTCGTGTATACCGACGCTATAATTTTTACTAAACAAGTGAATTTGAGAAAGGGCGAATAGTAGGGTTGCTAGAATCTGGAATAGGTCTTCGGGAAATTGCTAATATGGTAGGCAGGATGCATCTAAGGTAATGCAATGTTGGAATACTTGGACATAAGAACACAGACATCAACGTGGTAGAGGTACTGGAGTAGTTCACAGAACTAATAACCGTGAAGGACGCGCACTAGAAAAAAATGCTCTTAGGGACCGTTTTAGTACCACAAATCAATTGAAAATGCATGACTGGTTGCTACAGCACAACAACTCGATATAAAATTAATTTATCAAAAAATAAGATTTTTGCCCTTTAGTCCTCGAACAATGTCTCATCTTAGCATTAACCGAAAGATATAAGCAAGCAAGTCTACAGTGGTGTCAAGGACGAGACCAGTGGGATCAGGGAATCAGGTTGTGTTTAGTGACAAATTTCGATTCTGTTTGCGGGTCAATGATGGACGTAGAAGGTAGAAAGGCGAGGGCTTGAATATTACGCAAAATGCGAGACCGTGCTTACCAGAGGTCTTCTGGTTCGGAATGCCATAACATACGGAGGTAAGTCCCCTCTAGTATTCCTGGAAAGAAACATGAACGTCCGGGGTTACATTGGATTCCGTTACATTGCCGGGAACAGAAACATAATGTCAGGCCCCACAATGTAGATATCGCTGAAAAGTTCCCCAATTAGGCTGACGTCATCGTTCTTCCATGGTCAGCAAGGTCACCAGACGTTTCTCCCCTTGAATATGTATGGGACATGATAGGCAAAAGATTTTACCTTTGGAATGAAATTCAGAATGCTTGGAACTTCATACCTCAGGAAGATATCGATCACCTCATTCTAAGTATGCGTTGTAAAGTAGAGTAGTGTATTAGCTTTAAAAAGGATTTCCAAGTTATTACCGACTTTGAAGGTTATCGACTAGACTAATTTTATCACCCACAATTGTTAGAATATATTTACATTTACTGGGTGTTGCATTTTCAATGTCACATAGTATATTTACAATAACCATTTCTGAATTTTACGTATGCTTATTTATCTAGTTCTCAAATATTTCATTCTCGCAACTACTAGATAGTTCATATTTGAACTAACTTTCTATCTTTATATGTTAGAATTTTACAGGTGAGTTTACATTTATTTGTTATTTGGTGGCATTTACTTATCTAAAATTTTTATTGTAAATTTCTAGGATTTTTATGTATTAAGTGACGATTTACTAATTAATAACATGGTATGCTGTTTGATTGATTTGTTTATTTTATTGAATTTTAATTTCATTCTTTCTATTTATTTAATTGAAATGCTTTGTTAATAACCATATTTGACCTAAATCTTATGTTATTTTATTAGCTGACTCTTAAAATTTTTATACAGAAATTAAATTAGAATTCAAGGACTGGTTTCATTTACTCATAGCAGTTCAACCTTGGGTGGATCCGTATCGCCCACCGAAAGAATTTTGTGAAAGAGGCGTAAGCATAATTGTCAATTTACATATTGTGGAAAGGAGGTGTAAGATTTTATGCTATTTAAGTATTTCTACCATGAACAAATTTAAATCATATGAACCAAACTAGTTAATAAGTATGGTATAAAACAGGTGTTTAAGAATTGAGTTTGTATGGCATTTTAATGTAACATGATAAAAATTATGCCTACAGCTACAAAATTATCAAAGAATAGCAATGTAACGTTTCGGAAGTAATCAAACTTTTCATTTAAATTGATTAAAATTTATAATTACAAAAATTAAATTATAAATAAAGGACCCGTAAATAATCATGTAATCGTTGCCAGAAAACGTAAATATACATTTAAGAACATAATCTAAATGGTTATTAGGAATCTTAGCAATTACCAATTTGAATGAAATTAGGAAATTAGTTTTCACAATTCCATGGACAAAGGCACTTACAAAATCAATCCTATACAGGGCGTTTAAAAAATAATCACGGTAACGTCCACATTTTTAAATACACGAAAGCACTTCTTAATAGAATGCACTACCAACAATGCAAATTACCTATGGGTGTTTCTCTTACCTTACGATAACAGGTGCAAAGAAAACTAAATGTAAGAAAAAATGTATGTACATTTTGTAACCAGATACAATGCTTTAAATAGATTTTAAATATTCTGAGCGCTTCCAATATACCGGAGAAAAATAAAAATGCCAACTTTGTTTTACTCTGCTGCCTTTGTTTTTGAATATATCTAAAAATTGAAAGTAGCTTTTTTTTATACTCAAGTTGGTTATAAATTGACAGTATATTTAAGATATTAAATTTTGTTCTACATCCATCATAATCTAGTATTTATCAAATGCACACCTATATCTTAAAACTGTTTTTAAAAAGCGTTTTTTACAAAAAGCAGCTCTGAATTTTAAAATCATCAGAATTCGACGCTATCTTAAGGGGAGTTTTCAACTTAAATTTTTAAATATGATCCTACATTTTTGTTTCCAAAATTTTTAAAGGTATGTTGCTCAAAATAAATGCCTTTAAATTTTTTTATAAGTTGTTCATTTATCTATGCTTTGTTATTTGTTATTAATTTCTTAAATAAATGTGCTAACTGTAAATATTTAATTTATTTTTTGTTCCACAAAAGTAATCATTCAGTATTTATTTCTATTATATCAGTCTTTAATAGATAGATTGCAAGTTCTTTTAACTATCTTAATGTGGATGCGATCTGGTTTTCGAGAAATAATAGCAAATGAAGGATGAGACCTTTAAATTCGTTGACAGAATTTAGAATACTAATTAAATATCATTTCATCCAAATATGAATATTTATAATGGTGAAAAAACTGCTGTGATATTTATTTACGCATTTTCTAACAAGAAAACGCGTTTTCAAATAATTTTGTACACTATATCCTAGACCGTAGAATTAAATACAGTTATCAAATTTTAAAATAAAACTATAGGACCATATTTAAAAAAAAATGTCTTGATGGTTTCCTCGAAGAGGCAGGGTCGAGTTCAAAAAAAGATCTGATGATGGTTTAAATAACCAAGCGAGGTTAAAAGCTTCTCAAAAGATATTTTAAATTCATTTACTGGCTGTAGGAAAACGAAAAGTGCGATCTTAAGTCTAATAATATAATTTTATAAACAATCCAGCTTATAAGTCAATATTCAAAAATACAGACTCTAGAAACAAAAGTCAAAAATTTTAATTTTTCTTGACCATCTTCGGCAGTTGACAAAATATTTTGCATTTATTTACAATAATTTACAATATACGACATTTTCTCTTGTTGACTTTTTCATCTTTTACGGTTTCCAAGATACCATCTAGCGATCTAAAGGGTTAATTTTCTTCTTCGGATTTTACATCATCTAGATCTCAATAGATATGGCTCCTATACGAGGGCGGTCTGATAAATGGCCGATTTGAACACGAGATAACAAAGTTTTCTTCAATATTTCATTTTATTCTTCGGCATAGTCTCCTTTTAGCTCGATACACTTAGTCCAACGTTTTTCCAATTTCATTAGGCCATCTTTGTAGTACTATTTATCAAGTCCTCGAAAATATGTATCAGTTTCCTATTCAACTTCCTCATTTAATTTGAATCCTCTACCACTAAGCCATTTTTTCAGGTTTGCGATCAGGAAGTAGGCACAGAGAGCTAGATCAAGGGAATACGGTGTATGCGGAAGCAATTCGTATCGTAGTTCATCCAATTTTTGTTGAGTTTTCCATGATGTGTGAGCTAGTTCGTTGTCATGATGAAAAAGCACTTTCTTTTCTGCGAAATCTTGACGGTTATTCTTTAATTTAACCTGCAATCAGTCCAGTAATGCCACATAATAACCTTCTGTGATTGTTTTTTGCATTTTAAGATAATCGATGAGTATTACACCTTGTGCATCCCAAAAAACAGTAGCCAAAATCTTTCCAGCTGTTGCAACCACTTTTGCTTTCTTCGGTGCACTTGAACCAACCTCAACCCATTCTTTTGATTATTGTTTTGTTTCAAGTGTGTAGTCATGGATCTATGTTTTACCAACGGTTATGAATATATGCAAAAATCTATCTTCATTACGTTGAAACATCGCCAAACATTGCTTTGAAATGACCAAACGATTGTGTTTTTGTTCGATTGTCAACAAACGCGGCAGTCATCCTGCTGACAGATTTTTCATATTTAAATGTTCATGCAAAATGTTACGCATGCGTTCTTTTGAGATGTTTATGATGTCGGATTTGTCACGCACTTTCACTTGTAGATCTTCAAAAACGATATCATGGATTTTATCGATCATTTCTTTGGCGGTCACTTCAATTGGTCGACCTGAAAAATGTTCATCAAATGTGCTTGTTCGACCATATTTAAATTCTAAAAACCAATAAATAACAATTGAATTCGCTAAAGCAGATATGCTATAATATTTATAAAGCTTTTCCGTTTCTTTCGCGGTTTTTCCACGCAAAAAATAATGCTTAATCAATGCACGAACATTCGTTTTTATCCATTATTTTAACACAAGCACTAGTTGTTCCCTTTTATGGCTGTCAAACATAAACTAAATGACATATAGCGCAAAAAATTTACATGTAACCTACTAACAGATTGTGCTTGATAGAATTAGTATACATTCAGTGATCGGTGGCACCATTTGTTGGAAACCGGCTAATTATCAGACCACCCCCGTAGCTATGATACTTGGGAAAAAGGTTACTGTTGCTTTGTTTCTCAAACAGTTATCAATCACTCCGAACCAATTAAAGAGAGAGAGCAAACCATTATTCTTAAGTTTTATCGTCTCTGACCGGTTTGTAATATTATCGTTTTTTTAAAATAAAATAAAATAAAATAAAATTTTAAAATAAATTCGACTAATTTTATTTGGCGACATACCCTGTATACAGAATGTATACAACAATTTATATTAATTTACATGCAAATTTTATTTTATAAACGAATTTCTTCCCATTTTATAATCCAATGTATATTTTCTATACCGGATGTTAAAAAAGCGTTTAAAGTCCGCAAATCAACCGTTTTCGAAAAAAAGAGCGATTTTCCTTTCTGAAAATCAAAGAAAGCCATAACCTTCATTATCAGTTTTTAGTATTATACGTACGTATGTTTTTCCACAACGTTTAGCGCCTCCTGCATATGTTAGATTTCTGCTAAACACTGTCCAAACTTTTGGAATCTGTCCCTCTAAATCACAGATTGAACGTTTGGTTTATGCAAGATGGGGCACCATCGCATTTTACGCTTGCTGTTAGGAAGCATCTAAACTAAACATTTCATAGGGGGGTCCATTTCATGCTCTGCTAGGTCTCCCGATCTAACTCTCTGTAAATAATCTTGCCGGCCTAGAACAGCGAATTGAACAATGTTTTCAAACAAATCCAACATACTTGGGCTGTTTAGAAAGGGTGCTTGAGAAAATGCAAATCCTGTGTCGAATTAGACGTAGGGTATATGGAAGATTATTTGTGATCATCTTGTTCTGTAGCGCTAAACGTTAAAAATTACCAAACATTTACAAAAGCGACAATTATTCTTATCTCGAAGACGGTTGATTTGGGGACCTATTTCATTAAGACTTTTTTACTTATTTTCGGTCATATTACATGCCCATTAAATATTTTTTAGCACCCAATGTACCCATATATTTAAAATGCATTTTGATACGTTTCAATCAAATAACTATTCAGCTTTATATGTTTGTAATTTTTAAGTATCAATCGTTACACCGCTTTAACATGTTTCCTATTAATTCGATAACATAAATATTTTAGCTTTAACGTCCATAATAAAATGTTTTCATTCGTTCGTTGTAGAAAATGCTCCTTTTGATGATATCATGCGTTGCTTGCATATCGTTTAACGATTTTGAGCCTTTTGACATCCTGTTAACTTGATACTCTCGCTGAGGTGGTTCTACAATCCCTAAAAATTTATTTTACGAAATTTGTTACATTCATTAGTGATAGTAGCATTATGGTTGAACTAAGAACTACGAGCGTCAGTTACGTCGAAAGGTAGGGTTGGGGTTTCTATATTATGAAACTCGTATCCAATTGTTAAGTGAATTTTTCGAATTCGTTAGTCCTAAAGAATTAGTTTAGGATTTTAAAACTCCAATATTTTCCACATTTTGCGTGTGGTAATCGAATAAGCTTTTAATAAGTGTCCTGACGACGGCATGTATTTAAGAAAAATTTCATCTGTTATTTCTCAGCCACTTTCATGAAAGATAGCTTAGATTTGAATTGCTTATAACTAGGAGGCGGAATATATGCATTTAAATGCAGCCAAAATATGCGCATATATATGCCTTGTTTGCCTTTAAAATATGCACTTATATGCCTTTTTT
>JAHWXV010130642.1:0-17320 GCA_024586415.1 Phrixothrix hirtus | reverse complement strand
TATATATATATATATATATATATATTGTTAAGCATTGGTGAATAAAATTCGATTTACGGGTATAGTACTATAAGTCAAGTTAAAATGAAACAAGCAGTTGTTCTTCTGATGTTAAACATTTTATTGTTCAACATAATCCCCTCTAACTTAATATAACATATTCTAAAAATATTTAGGACGTTGAATGCCTTTAGTAAACTAATATTTATCAAAGTCTGCAAAATACGCATCACTACTTTGGCGATAACTTCTTCATTGTATGAAATTTCTTACTAGCAAGCGAGGTTTTCATGTTTGGGAATAAGAAAGAGTCAAGCTGGGTGAATATGGGGCATGTGAGAGAATTTCGAAATACCATTTATCTATTATTGCCGTTGTAATAACTGAATATGTGCTGATGCATTGTAATGGTGAAACAAGATTCAGGACTTTGCTAAATGTGGTCGATTTTCTTTGACTTTCAACTGGTTCAGCAACAATGAATAATACTCATCTGTTATCGTTCTACCTTTTCGAAGGTGGTAAATGAAAATTATTTCACAAGCATCCGAAATAACGGTTGCCATGATTTTACCAGCTGGTAACTCCGCTTCTGCCTCCTTTCGGTTTACTTGATCCAGCTTGTACCCATTGTTTTGATTAATTTTTCGTTTTCGGAATGTAGTGGTGAATTAAAATCTCATCAACAGTGATAAATAGACGCCGAAATTATACAGTTTTAAACAATACTCCGAAGTCGTTGAACCATCAGCATTTTGATCCACTGTTAACAAACGCGGCACCCATCTTGCAGAAAGCTTTTCGATGACCAAATTATCATATAAAATTAAAACCACTGTACGAATCAACAAGTTTGAAGCCTCCATAATCTCTCACACACACACCTTTACTCGACAATCTGCTGATATTTTTGTTATCATTTCTAGGATGCTGGTAACTTTTGGTCTTTCAGACCGTTTAGTATCGCGAATGCTTGTACGATCACAACGCAAATCATTAAACCACTAATGAATCATTTTAGTTGGTGAATCAGAGTCCGATACTATCTATCGAGGATTTGTTTGGTTCCTCTCGTTATTTTCCCACGTAGAAAACAAAAATTAATGAGAGCGTGAAAATCACTTTTTTCAATTCTAGCGAAACTCATACATGTTGCTTACTTTAAATGGCCATCAAACACAAACTAATCGGCGGTGTTATTGAAAATTAGTTTAACGCCATGTGGAAGAATGTATTTCAGTAAATAATATTGGTTTTATTTTGGTGGCGCTATTTCTTGCATTTTTGCCTAACTTTAAAAACTAGTCTAGTATTATTATCAGGGCAAGCGGAATAAAATATTACTTTCGTGTTATTTCGCATCTTTTGTGTAGATTTTATGGCACACTGCTTTTCTTTTTAGTTTCATTTTTATTCAGTCCAAGTTTTCATGAAAAAGCGTAAAAGACGTATGCATGAGAGAAGAGGATTTGATAAATTTTAGTTTTTCTCGTAAAAATAGTAAAATTTTGTGCACAAAAGTTAGGTAATGAAGAATACAGAATTTATCCTATAAAAATACAGTAGCGGCAAACGTAAAAATCTTCAAGTTAAAGAAATTCTAATCAGTATATACAGCGTATACGTAAATAAATCACAAAACTGTATAAAACGTATTCATAGCTTAAAAATGTGTCCCATAACATGAATTGTAATTAATATCACAATAACAGTTTTGCTTTTGTTTACGAAAAGATCGGATTACTTTTGGTGCGTCTATTTACTTATCTTTTTAATTTCCTACAGTTCAATTACGACTAATATTCATCAGATGTTTTATAAAAACTTTTTTTATTTTATTTATACAGATTAATTGCTTTCGGCAGTAATATTTTGAAAATTACTTGCTAGTAAATGTTATGTTTAATTAAAACAAACTCATGTTGTCTTTATAAATTTCGAATAACCAGAAGTACCATTTTATTTCTGTCATTTTTAGATATTTCCCGAATTTGTAATTTAACGTGATTTTATTGAAATCGACTCTATTGATTTTTTTAACTTAGTGCATTTCTAAGTTATTTGATTGTTTTATATGAACTATGTGGTTTCTCTAATAAATTTCTGAACATAGGGTAACTGGAAGTAATTAAAGTATTAATTGAGAACAACATATCTCGAAAGCTGATAAAAATTTAGTTAAAATCGAATGACCGGGAGTGCCACTTTATTATTACAATTTTTAAATTTTTTACATTTTTTGGAAAGCGGCCCTAACAATTGTTTTATAACTTACTACAATTCTTATCTATCTGATGCCTTTTGGCGTGAATAATTCGATTTGTCTGAAAAATTCATTAAAGAGAGTTATTGGAAAAAATCCAAAAAGTTAAGCAACGTTTCGTGTATTTGGTAATTTCCATGGTCGGCCGTTTCAATTATCGTTCCTAAAATACATATAAATGCATATTTTAATAATTTTTTTACGTTATTTATATTTCTATTTGCTTTTTGTGTAAACTGATAAATTATTGAATTTAAAATTCAATTATAAAGCTTTAGTGAATACAGGGTGTTCGAGATATAAAATTATTATTTAAAACATGTGTGTCCAAGCCCTCTATGAACATAAATCTGTAGAAATTTTTAATCTAATGTAAAAAATAATTTTTGTAAATTTTCGCGTAAAAATCTATCATGGATATAGACCTGTAATATCCTTTAGCATGAAACGTACTTAAAAACACAAATACGACTTTGTTTTTGTTGATAAAATGTCATGTTACCTTTACTATTAGAGTTCTTTTTCGAGTCAAGATGTTTTAATAAAAAATAGTATTTCTTTAAATCGTCTGAGTTTGGTTGTATGTGGTAAAACGCTATTGCTTATTAATTATAATTATTTACGCATTAATTATTATAAACTTGTTTGATAAATATCTTAAACTGACACAAGTTTTATTATTAATTTGAATAAACATAGTTTTTACTGCATATAAATTATGCAAAATTTATTTGTCACTTAAATTTTTAACTATTTTCAAAAAATTTCACTTACACACAAGATAAGTGGGTGGAGATATTTATCAAAAAAATTTATCGGCGTATTAAAGCGGTTTGGTAAAAATGAAAGTTATTTAAAAAATGCTTTTAATTTCAATAATACAATTGTATAAATATTAAAAATGGCATCTATTAAGTAAAAACCTTGTTTTTATTTTAAAGATTTTATAAAGTTGCATAATTAATACACACTAGAACTTTTAAGGAGGAAAATAGATCTTTTATTTTAAACGCCAATTTTCGGGTATTCTTAATAACATATGGGAACATTAATTAATAGTACTCTAAAATGGTATGCGTCAAATTGAAGCCGTTAGTTCGAGTCCGGTAATTGGTTAAGTGTGTATAATTGACCAGCCATTTCTTGTTAAATACAGTAGACTGAGTTAAAAGCCAAGCGTGAGCTCAAAACTTTAATTGCAAATATTTAGAAAACTATGCAGTTTAGACACATACTTCATAAGCGTTTTTGGTCACTCATGTTAAGATATGTCTACTATTAAAGTAAAGTCCTTATATCCAGGATACCCTATATATATGGGAAAGTAATTAAAATCAGTAACTTTAACTAAAATTTGAAATACGTTAGAGAAAATCATGTGTTGCTTTACATCAGATTTTTATGAATAACTATTACTAATTTTTAATTAAATAATCGTTTTTATATTCAAATAACCTTGTTTACAAAATTATATTTTAACAAAACCTATGAAATAAGGTTTTAAAAGCTGAAAACCTAAAAATTAAAATAAAATTCTTTCAATATCATTAGGAGTATAATCAATCTTGGTTTTTGAAAATTTAAATGATATAATTTGTTCTAAATACAATCCTGTCTTCTAAATAAACGGAATTATGAATTGAGCGATAGTAAAAATGCTTTACTCGAATTTAATGATGCTTAAAATAGGACGTATTTGTAGTACTTTTACATATAAAAGTTTTTTAGGCTTGTTTCCTTTCTTTGAAGTAACAAAATACTCTCAAGTCGGTCATTACACTTTAAGATTTAATTTTATTGTGGTATTACTTGGATGCAAAGAATATAATACAAAACAAATCTTGATCTACAAAATTCATTTAATTAAAGATCCTTTGCTTAAAGTGGGCCCTGTTGTAGAGAAAAGTATGCAAAGGTCGCATAACTCAATAAAAATCACCTGTTTTTTTAATTATAATTGATTTAATAGCAAACAACGAAAGATAACACCATAGATCACAATTCTAAATAAATAAATCTCTAAAACAATTCAAAAGATAACAGGATATTTTCTAATAAAATAATAATCAAGAAAACCATGCCTAATAAGCATTAATTTATGAATATCTTAATTATCTGAACGCGTTGACTAAATTAATTGAAAAATAATAATTTTACATCCAAATTGTTTGTAAGGGTCAATTGCCTATCTAGCTTTGAGGTAATATGAATCTTATTAAGTTCCCTTATTTGCTTTAAAGTTAAATCCTGCTTTTAGTAATTTCGAATCATTAAAGAACTAACTACTATAGAGGCTTAACGAAATATGAACCTTATTATTGACTGACTTTATTCACTTCTTAAAATTAAAAAAATAACTAATTTTATCAGCACAAGCTTTTAAATGAAGCAATGTTTATACACTTATCTGTTTATTCTGTGTCGGTGTGATGAAACACTAAGCTATATCAAACGCCGGAGATGATTCGTTCAAAAAATATCGGAAGCTAACTCCATCATGGAAAGTGATTAAATCCAACTTCCTCGTAACTTCGCTTTGAAGAAATAATTAAATATTTCCTGCTAAAAAGAAGGATCCATCTGTAAAAGAGATGAAACCAAATAGCAAATTATTATACGAAAAGCATCTGATGTATCTGTATGGAGTTTGTATCAAATCAAAATCTATTAAAATCTACGGGCTTTTCAAATTTAAATAAACAATGAAACAAAATCTTGCATCTTGTTAAACATAATAAAAATAACGAAAATAGTAATTATTCCTTATAAATAAAACTATGTTTCATGTAGCGTACTCTAAGTCACTGGAATTAAAATTACCTGCACAAAATTAAAACGATGACCATTGTTTATTCAAATTGAAATCAGACTTCCCCTGTCCTCTAACAGTGCCTACCAGAAATGCGCTAAATAATTTAGCAATGTTACCTAAACGGCACAAAATGTTTAATTAAAACAGAAACTTTAAAATTGGATTTATGTAACAACAAATGATAAATAAATATTTATTAATCGTTTATTCAATGATCAGAGCACAGAAACGAAATGCATGAAATCGACAAATATCCTTAATAATAGTATAAAAATAAAATTAAAACAAGTGACAACTAAAAGCAAGTAAGTCCTAACAGACTTACCTATATACACTCAGTCAAAAAATAAATGGTATGACAACCCAAATCGTAACAATTTTAAACATATTTATGGCTTCATTGCTTCCTACCAAAATTATTTGTTATATACACAACTTTCTAAATTGTTTTATCTTAAATGTCAAATATGAAATTAATACAATTCATTTATTTCCTTTTAAAATTTGTAAAGTGTTTAGTGGAGATATTCTAAAACAAAATAACCGATTCTTTTTACGGGGACCAGTAATAGTTTTATTCCATTAAATTACTATTGTAAACAAAAAGAATAACTGGAAAATACATCGCCTATTTATTTATTTTGCTTTGCAAAAATGATTTTTAAATTTTTGCATACCTATTAGATTTGTAGATAGGAGGATAGGTAAAGTAGCATAAAATTCGTTTAACTTCTGGAATAACTATTTTTAGAAACAAACATATGTTCCATATTTGAAGAGTAACGATATTACTATCCGGTATGATGCGCACGCAGGGTTGGACTTATTATTATGATGTTAATATTTAGAAGTGTTTGCAAAAATTCATAAGCAAAATTTGTTCTACAGGTCACCCACAATTTTCGCAGTGTCAATTATTTTTGAGACATCCTGTATAACTAAACGTAATTGATATTAAAATTTCTATTTAAAATATTTCAGTAATTCTTTATACATGTTTCTACCATTTACATTTTTACGTACAATTAGTGGCATTCAATTTTAAATATACGTTTAATTTTATAATTAATTTTAATCTTAATGTGGGATATAAAATATGAAAGGTGTAAATGAAAACATATAATAAAAGATTTCACATTTGTCTATGATCTAACTTAATTAAATTGCATTAACTGTTAGTTTTGAAAAATCATTAAAATTATTTGAAGGTGATGAACGTCATTCCATATTTGGCTAATTACACCTACTTCAAAACTGTTGTCGCAATAGCATTTTGTATTTACTTTACTAAGAAAATAATTTTTTTAGAATAGCAAATAAAAAGTGGATAAGTAGAACTATCAATAATTACATTAGGTATCATATTTTGAATTGGTTATAAAGAGGAATTTTACTTTTACTATTAGTTGTAAATTAAATTAATACAATGTAAGCAAAATGTCAAGGATCGTTCTTCTGGTTTTACTTGTACCAATGAAAATTATACCGATGTTATAATGAAAAGATATTAGTCATTACCTTTTAAATTAATTTATGAACGAGTAATAATATTAATAAGTGTACGTGAGGTCAGTTCAATTTTTTATTTGATTAACCTCAGACTATTTTTTCTAATTATAATAATAATAACAAGCAACGTAATAATTATACTAATATCTACTATTTAGAATGCCAAGCAGAGCTTTTATTGGAATCATTAGGCTCCGGGATATTATGATCCTATTATTATTTAAGGCTGTAGATTCTTGATCTTTTGAGAAGCTGCCTTTGTATACTCATAGTATTTCCGCATTTGCATTTACTTCCTGTGCATCCAAATACGAAATTATAAAATTATTACAAAGTAAGTGAGTTATATAATTATTAAACATCCGTATATTCATAGTTGTAAATGAAAACGACGCTAAGTATATCAAATTTTTCAATGCACAAGGGCTTAATTTTTCAAAAAATTATAAGCGACAATTCACAATTTTTTGTTTTTGTCAATACAAATTACAGGAATTTTAGTGTTAGTAGTAATGTTAGTTTGTTCAGCTGCAGCCATATTTGATATTACTGTGCATGATTATAGTAAAATTTGCTGCAACTTTTTTCCAGAAATAAAAGACTGTAAATTTTAAAATGTGTTTAATGTTGTTTTATGACTTAGATAACAGTAGGTTTTGTACCTGACCAGTTTTCTAATATTCCCGTTAATCCTCATTAGCATTCGCTATTTTATACAAAGCAGGCGAAGACCAGCGGAAACCAAAGCAACACTATGGAAACAGAGGGTAAAATGTTTCCAAAGATAATTTTTAAATTTGAAATATAGGTTCCTTACGCTCAAATTAATTTACAATCTCCGATGAAAAGGAAATACATTAAAATACCAAAATATAATGAAAAGTAATTTATCAATAACGATTAAACAGTTTGCGAGTGGTTAAAATGTAAACTATGAATAATAATTAAAATGAACATAGATAATTAATCAAAGGGCAAAATAATGTTCTTGGTACCAAAATCATAATTTTGCGCTTGAATAAAAATCATTACTTACTTAAAATACAGAGTTTTGTTCCGTAAAATGTAATTCAAATTAACAAAACCAAAACATAAAAAACTATTCAAGTTAAAAACTTACGACTTTACAAAAAAAGTGTTCAATGATAGTAAATACAGAAAAGAATTTGTCACAAAGGCCATTGAAAGATTTACGAAGCTCAAAAATGTCTAGTAAAAGAAGTTGTACTTATGATTGAGTAGTTAAAGGTTTCAAAAGAATTTGTAAATCATTCACATATATGGGAATTCTGATTTTTAAGTGTATCAGTAGTATAATTATATTGATTATTTAGTTACGCTCTCCATAAAAATCTTAGTCAACATATTTTAATTATTTGTAGACGGTTAAAATAATGCCTTACAATAAATTACATTTTAAAAAATATTTAAAAATATTATTATTTAAGTTGGAGTAGGTTGTAATGATGTTGGTACTTTACTTATAGGTTTTACCAACAGAAAAACCAAAAGTTTGTTTAAGTAGACAATACAATCAGGTTTAATTAAAACTCGAGATTTTAATTGAAAATCTAAATACGAAATAATTGCACCATTAAAGGCACGAGGTATGGCACATGATACCTGCTTTGATAAAAGAAATCAAATTAACACGTGATCTTTATATAATGCATCAAATGCAAAATAGCAGTGTCTAGCAGGAAATTCCGTCTATTATTTAAAAATGATAGTAAAATTGTAAATAATGATTATTAAAAGTAGAAAATTATCATAACATAAATGAGAACATTAAAATTGCGCATATATGAGGTAAGTCTTATAAGTACCAGGCATCACATATTTATAGAAAAAATGAAAGAAAAAGATTATACCATTTTTCAATATAGCCCTTCTGTAATTCAACCTACTTGTTACATGTCGATATTAATATTTCTATGCCCGTAAAAAATAACCTGATGTTAAGCTATCAAAATACTCATAAAAAGCTGTTTTAAGTCCATTGTCACAGGTAAAAGTCACTTGAGACAAGGTCAGTACTATTAGGGGAGTGATAGGGTTCTTGAAATTTGCAGCCGCAAATAGTTAGTTTAGAAACTACTGTAGTATACACAAGTGCGTTTTCATACAACAGAAACACTCCTTGTTGTAGTTTTCATCGTATCTTCTGCTTAATATTCTCGCGCAACTTCTATAAAGTTGAAGCATAGTATTTACCCTTCACAACTGTATTTCTTTTTTGGAAGTCAATCATCAGGATCCCAGCTGAGTCCCAGAAAATGGCAGCCATGATCGTTGTGTTCACTTATTGACCTTAACCTCTAGTGGGAATCGTTCACGCCAAAACCGCTATTCCACTGATTCCCTTTTCAACAGTAGATCGTAATAAAGGACCGTTGCTTTGTCTCCAGTAACAATTGATTCCATAACTTTGTTCTCCTTGTTGCAGCATACCTTTAAAAATTTAGAAGTACATCGCACCCCTCTTACTTCTGTACTAAATAAAGCAGTTTTGGCACCCATCTTGCACAGAACTTATTCGTTTGAAGGTGCCCTTTAATTGCGCGGTGGACGATTGTTTTGGAAGCGTCAACCTTGCTGCTATTTCTCTAATTTTCAAACGCTGATCGCTTAACACTTTCTCCTTAATCTTTCGCTAAGTTTTTTTACTGTAAAGTAAATGTTGTCCAAACGATTTAAAATCTCAATTGTTTATGCCCTCATGAGGAACATATGAATTTCGAAAAATTGTCGCAGGTCGTGATCTTTACGTTACCACCGTTGCTAAACAATTGTAGGTACGAACACAAAATTTCGTGCTCATACTTGCAAATATTAGGGTATTGTAATCCCTTCCAAATTTTTTATCTGAGCGGTAATACTCGATGTTAGATAGATATGGGACTAACCTCGCAACTGCATGCAATGTTTGCTAGTTAGTACAAGAAATGAGAACGTAGCAAAATGGTCAAAATTATTTTACCACCTTAACAGAAAGCACCTAACTGGAATCGGATGAATAAGTGTAATTTGGCAGCTCTTAGCTGGCATCTTTCTGCTGCTTCCCTTTACTATCATTAATATTATTATTCTACTATCAAAGTCTTTAATTCTGACGTCACACTTTGAAGGCTGAGATCTCTAAAACGCCCAACCAATTTGTATCAAACTAACAACATATTAAAAAAAATTTATCTCTGTATATGTAATATAAAATTTTTCTGAATAGGCGTTTATTTATTAGAACAAACTATATTTGTAAAAATGCGATTTATAATTCGAATTTTACGAACTACGGTACTTCCATATATTAAAGGGTGGACCTTATACTACAACATAACTCAGAGTACCTGTCAGTTCGTTAAATAATAATAAAGTTATGATTAAAAATAGTTTTGTACCCCGACTCCCGTATTTGAAGAGATACTTTAAAGTTTTTACACAAAATAGACCACCACAGAGCAATAATATGATTACCGAAAATACTAATTTTGAAAGTCTGATTTAACGAATATAACGTGCGAGAAAAGACCCGCTGCATTATCAACGAGTAATTCTACGGCAACGGGAGGTACTATATATATATATATATATACATATGTATGCATAATTCAGTTTAAGGCTATCATTGCGTCTTTCTCAGATACTATTAACATTTGGAATTCGGAATACCACAGTCAAAAATATACTTTTACACATTAATGTTACATAATTGTTGTTGAATAGTGCCAATTTATCATATACAATCAAAAATATACATTTCAAGCCACATATGCCGAATTGCGTAGATTTTACTTTTACTGTATAAAAAACAAAGATAAAACAATAATCCGGCTCCTTCAATTAAAATGTGCCATACTGAAGTTCTAAAAATCCACCAGTGTTTTATCAGAAACGGGTAGATACTTCTAAAGTAATAGTCTAGTGTGATGTATATTAGCATTTAGGATTATTGGATCCTATTTGTTTAATGGGAACCCTTATATAGTTACAGTTATCTCTAATCATTATATTCACATGTTGGAATATTTATTGAAGTATGAACTGCAAAAGTTACAGGAAGACAATTTCTTGTTTTAACACTGTAAGGGTTAATTAAAAGATTTTGGCTTAGATATATTCCTGATGAATTAATACCGAAGCATGGCGACCAATTGCCAACAATATAGTCATATTCATCGCATCTAGATTTATTTTGTGGAGCTATTTAAAAGAAATGTTATCATACGCCAAATAGTATTTACACCACGTATAACATTGTAGCAGCTATTGAATTCCAGCTTAGCTAGACTGTGAATTCGGGCGTGGATATAATGATAAATGGCGTTTGAACAGTTTTTAAATATAGGTCAATATCGGAAATAATATAAATGCCACCCCACTCCATTAGACTTGCTGTGTATATTAATGGATCTTGCATAAAATAAGCATTCTTACCTGAAGCAGAATGGGAACATTTCAGGTAGAATAACAGCTTTCAGTACTAGATAAAGTAATATCAAATGTTGCAAAATAATTGATAAAACTTAGTAAATCAATTAGCCCTCTGTATATATATATTCGTGACTTGCTGATCACTAGAGTTCAAGTAGGGAACATAAATAAAAATTTTATGTTGGCAACGGGAAATTTTTGAAGTTCCTCATATATACCCCAGTTACAGGTAAATTTTCAGGCAGTTATTTATAAACTTGGTTTACACAGATACAAATAATTTAAATTTAGAATTGAATTTGTGTGGTGTAACTGTCAATGAGGACTAATCATTGAATGAGCCCTCGTATATTACAAATTCATAAATTCCATTTAGGTTTAACATTAATACACTTAATAAAAAGAAAAGCATTGAAACGTTATTACAGATATATTGGTCACTAATTTTTAAATATAAGATCATAACGTGCAAGGCTAGAAGATGTGATGAATATATCGCGGAAAATGTTTTCCAAGCGTTCAATAAATTTGACAATAAGTGATTATTTGACTGGTCAATTATTTACTAGTACACTTTCTTATAGAAACCAACACATATTAGAAGGTACAAATTGCACGGAGTCGCTTTTTACTATAATTAAATATAATTACAGTAGAAACCCTCATATCCGGATTAATTGGGACTGGTGGTATTCCGGTTACGAGAAAATCCGGATATGGGAAGAACAAAATGTAAATGTTAAAGAAGTAAAAAAAAATACTAAACACTGCATTACGTAATTGAATATTTATTTACAAAACGATAAATACACAAGCAGATTCTAAAATAATATATACAGCTAAATACATAATAATATAATGTTCTAATACATTATAAAAGAGTATGTAGGTGCATACTTTAAAAAATATTCACTTTTTTAGTTTAAAACATTTTCACTCATAAATCACGAATTCGCTTGAGTTGCAACAGTTTATCTTTCAAACCATTTAAATGCTATTTCTTGTTCTTCAGATGCTTTCGACTCAAGTTCATCCTCTTCATCATCAGCTTTTGCGCCGTCTTCTTTCAATAATTCCAAAACAATATCTTTATCCATCGTTATTTGAAAATCATCATTATATGCATCACTATCCAACTATTCCATGATGTCATTATCATCACAATTGTCATTGATTTTTTAAATGACTAGAGTATTTAATATGTCACTGATATCATTTTCTGTTGCCACGTTTTAAGCATTAACCTCTACCGGACATCCACATTGTCATTTTGTTTGATTTCATCTTTTTTCATTCTTAAACAGTTGATTCCAGGTTCCAAGTAAGTTGCTAGTTTAAATTAAATACCAAGCATCCACGAAGATGTGGCAACAATCCTTCGAATTCAATTTTTTATTAAAAACAAGTACATTATCAACGTAACCGTTTTCAGCAAAGAAAAGTCGTCGTAAAAGGCTTTTTCTGTAATTTTTTTAAAGTTGCGGTGATGGTTTTATCAATCGGCTGAAGTATTACTGTTACATTAAATGGAAGGAATTGAACGGTAAATGAACCATTATCTCGTTCCAAGAGTTCCATAGAAGGATGTGTTGGAGCATTGTCCATTATTAAAAGCACTTCTTCTTCTTTGCCGGTTTCGCTGAAGAATTTTTTACTTCGAATATGAATGAATTGTCATACAAATCGACAAACACTTTGGTATCCATCCACGCCTTTTTCTGATTGCTAGATTAAAGGAATCTTAGTATTTTTGGAACACCAATCATTCTTTGACTTTAAATTAGGAGAATTGATATTTTGCGCGACCCACTTGCATTTGCACAAACCATTAGTGAATCCCGGTCCTTGCTCACTTTATACCCAGATGCTGACATTTCCAGTTTGGATGCGAGTGTTTTAGATGGCAGGGATTTTCAAAAAAGGTCTGTTTCATCTGCATTATACACTAGCTCCAAATCGTTCTCTTTAAAATGTTCTTCAAAATCTTTCGACAAATGAAGTTGCACTTGTGACATTCGAACTAATTTCTTCCCCTTGTATTTTAAGCTCATGAATCCAATGTCTATTTTTAAATCTACATAACCAACGGCTACTTGCAACAAAGGAAGAATCTCCGTCAAATTTTTAGTTAAAATCCAAAACTTTGTCGCATAATCAAGGACCAGATATTGATTGACCGTCAGCTCGTTTCTGTACATAGCGTAAACAGCTTTGTCCATGGTCTCGTATTTATTTCAAAGGGTACTTCAATCCTTACTATCCAGATTGTGTTCAAACTGCATTAACGATCCCGAATTCTTTTTAATATCTGAAATCACCACAGCTATAGGCTAACAAATGACCGAATTCATCGTTTTAAGGAATTTTATAATTTCCAGTTTGTTTTTTAAAGATAGAACAACGTTCTTGCTTTTCGGTATTCTAAAGAAAAGAAGTCAAAAGGCACGAGAATAAACGGAACGGAAAACGGTGCTGGCGAGAAAGGAACTTTTATGATACGAGCTACACTTTTTACTTTTGATTCATTATTGATGTATGTCATATCCCAAGTCATGTTTAGACTAAGCGCCCCATCTAGTCGGCTACCAATCCTTCTGATCGCATGATTATCTGGCATTGTGTGCATGCCCATCATTCGTCCTCATCACATCCGGACATAGGGAGATCTGGATAACAGACGTCCGGATAAGGGAATTTCTACTGCAATTAGGCGAAATATAAACGTTGACAATTGACAGAAAATAATTAAAATTTTTAATAAATTACTTAAACAAACTCTACTATTATTTGACTATAGTTAATACAGTATGCAGTTCACTAAAGTTCGATTACGAATACTACACAAAATTAAATACAAAAATGAAGTTACTATGTATTTTGTTAAACGCTTGAATTAGGTTGATGAATCGCCAATTTTCAAGTTGAAGTAATTATGCAAAACACGCAACTGAACCTTGTTTATAGAAATTAAATAAGCGGTAGGATTTTTTAGAAGTAACAATTGATACAGTAAGAATTGTATAAAGCATGCGGAAGACATGTGTTTGAATTCAAATTTTTAGAATCAATTATTTAAAGATTTTATAGATTGGCAGACCAAAAGATAATATATAGATGATGTGCTTCTTCCAGTATCCGGACTTAAATTTAAGTTAGCATAACGCTGTTAAGTTAATCAACCAACCGGATTGGACGGACCAAGTTTCCACATATAGGAAGCCGTATAAAGAGGGAAGTAGAATGATAGCGTTACATCTAATACCACCAGTGTTGAACTGAATAATTGGACACTTTCCAAAAATTAAAGTGAAGTATGAAAATGAATTAACCCTAATAGTTAATCACAGCATAATGAATTTACTCCCCATACAGTAAAACTTAAGGATGCTTACAAGACAAAACCTGCGCAAGATCTCTTGATTTTCCTTGCCCAGAACTAATACCAACATTTCTTCCATTTTTAGCTTTGGAGAGTTGGTGTGGCACTTCTATGTATCCAAACAATTTGATAGAATGGTATACCCAGATTCCATCTGTTGTCAGAATTACGACCCAAAGTGCATCTTCTTCTGCGTTATATCGAAGAAGCGATGCGTCGAAGATTTAACTGGAGTTCCTCAGTCAAAAGGCGTGGTATATATTTGACGTTTATTTTAGGATATATTAATTTGTTTTTATGATCTTCTTTCCGACATAGATGTGTAAAATTTTAGAATTTCTCGAACTTTTGTTCTCTTGCTCTTTAAAATCAACGAATTCGTTTTTTGTTTAATTTCTTAGATAATTGAAGTTACTGCTCATCGTACTTAAGACTTATTTTTGACACTTTTGTAAATTTTTAGTTGTTTGAAATACTTGGCTCTAAAAAAGAGGCATCATTAAAATTATGACGTGAACATTTAACGTTTAAGCCTTTTGGTAGTAAAATAAATGCAATTGTTTAGGTTATTTTCGCTAGAGATCTCTGCAGCAAGAGCCTAGGTCTTTTCTAATAAATATGTTAAAATGTTAACACCTGAAATCCGTTTGGAAATCCAAAAACATCATTAATTAAGAAGCACCATTGCTCATAATCTCAAAAAATAAGCAAACAATTTGGATTCATTCGTACTTATGAGGATTGATCAGCTGATAGCAATTATAGTATATGCTGGCTCTTTGCCCTTCTTTCATGTGTTACGGTTATTTATTTTTAGCCTTTCTTTTTGGTGTGCATACGGGCGCTATCAGTTTTCTGTATTTTTAAGTTTATTCATGTTTGGTTGTAAGCGTTAAGTAAAGTGATAGTTAACTCCTTTGATTCACATTTAAAATTTAATAATGTTAAGGATGAATTATTATTCGAGTTTCTTATATTTTGATGAATTTAAATACTTTAATATTTAATTTAAATAAGTTTAAATTGTATTTTTGGGTTTTGTTGAAAACTGTTGATTTCCATACAGGTAATTATTCTGGCACATTGTTTTGTCATGCGTGTTACATTTTGAAGTGTTTCTGCTAACATCATGTCATTCTTGTTCATCACGCCGAATTCAAAGGTGCTACAATTTTTATAAGTTCGTTCGTTTTTAAAACATTCAGTTCTTCAAGACCACTTAAATGTAATTTAAGGTAAGGTTTTATTAATTAGTAATAAGTTTTGAAGTTGCTATAGCTTGGACTTTTATGTTTTTTAGTGGTTTTTTTTCTTCCTTCATCTCTCTTTCATCTTATCTTTTCGAAATGATCGTCAATCTACCTACCATTATGGGGTGTCGATGTGACCCGCCGAATTACTGATGCCGCTTCTGCGAGCGAAGACTTAATCCTGGGGGCCCTTGAGGGTTCCAGGGTAGTACATTCGTGTCCCACTTCGTTATTCAGGAATGGGCGATATTCCAACGGTTTTTACTTCGGGAATCGCGTCGCTTAATTGTTTCTACCCGCACTTCTTTAACTTCTGGGTCTACTATATTTGAGTATGGGGCTACAAGAGATCCAGAGGCGAACATGAGGTTAGCTGTTTATTTAAGAAAAATACTTACCTGTTTCTACGTATTTCAATAAAAGTTAACTTTGGTTTTTCTTAATTACTAATTTGGTTGATAGTATTACGGTCATGTTAGTATAAAATTTGAACTTTTAATCAGTCGAAATAAAATTCAAAACTTATTTAGAGTTTAATTAATACTTGTTGCTAATTAAGTACTTATCAATATTTTAGTCAATTAGTTTTAACACTCAATAATATTGTGAAGGGACACGTTAGAACTCGCTTGAAAATTATTTAAATTATTTGATTTCATTTATATAAAAAGATTTAGTTTTGGGTCAACGAAAGAACTGTTGACGTCATTATAAAAGGCTTAATTTTTCGACGGTGCACATTCGAGAATTTCACATCATCATTACACCTATTTATTGTAAAAGCTGCTTATTAGAACCATACTAACGTTTTCTTGTTGAATATTTTACTTGCAAATAATTTCAAATTACATAAATGTACATATTGCTTAATTTTAATTGTCATTAACTAAAGATATTGAATTATTTAAGAGACGTTTCTTTAACTACGCTTGTCTTGAAATAATATTATTACTTCATATTGGTGTTAATTATTAAACTTTGATTTTTTTAAAACCTTTTTTTCTGTAGCAATTTAAAACATTTACGGGGGCAATAAAGAAGTTAGCCTCTGGGTCTTGTGAACTGAATTGTTTACTTTTATTTCTACTAAATGTTCTTTTTCAGATTCGCGAGTGTAATATAGGGCGCTCCGAATATTTATCGCGTAGATCTTTTTGCCGAGTACGCTCTTAAAGCCAATGTTAGGTTGCGTTGTTGGCCTAACATTATTCCGACCGGAACTGACCAACTGTTTGAATAGTGATATTCATCTTATGTATTTAATTCTAACCGCAAAAACGTGGCGCTCAACTTTGTTTTTCTACGTTCCTTAATTATTAATCAATTCTACTACTCCACTTCCCTCCCCGTACAAATCTGAACTAGACGTGCACCTTTCTTTTTACTATCCCTTTTGCAGCGTCAGTGCGTGACGAACCAATTTCTTTCTTATAACTTGCTTCTTCTCGGATTTGTCTCACGCTACCGTTACACATGTTTAATTCTTACCATTACACTTATTGAAAGTAAAACTTACATTCTACGCTATTGGAATGGTAATAATTCTTAAATGAAAGATTATTATTTAACCACTAAATATCAGTGGCGGCTCGTGAGTTCTGAAAGAGGGTGGGCACAAGTAAAATCTTACCTATTTTTTGTACATAAAATCCATTCTCCTACTTTTCAAGCCGGAA
>JAHWXV010130635.1:0-10159 GCA_024586415.1 Phrixothrix hirtus | reverse complement strand
TCTTATTTTTATTAAATTTAATGGACTTATTAATGCAATATGTTAGTTTATTTTGTAGAATCTTTATTAATTTTTACTGTATTGTTTAATAAATATGGTATTGTACCAATAGGACCGTTTACTTTGAAAAACATGCATTTTGGATAGGTGTACGCTGTCTTTCGTGAGTGAGTGTATGTTGACGAAAATAAAAATTTTCACTCGAGTTTAAGAATACGCGAATTAAATAATAAAAAAGAATCAAACCGGGAAAAGCAATATTTAAGTGTAAAAAAAGCAATCTTTATTCCATATCATAAACCAGTTTTCCTGTTATCTTTCTAATTAATAATGACGTTATAATGAAAAAACAAAATCTACTGCAGTTTTCCTATTTGAAGGGATATTTAGAAAAATCCCATGTATTATAAAAGAAAACATAACAACAATAAAAAAAATATCCAAAGCGGTAATTTTTAAAGGCGTTACGAATTAAAATGTTTTGCGACCGAAAGTAGGCCGCAATATTCAACGGCAAGTACTGACAAGCAGGATATTGCTATAAACTTCTGGTAAAGAGCCTATGATTTATGTGAAGCGATGAAGAATATTGTCAAGGAAATATATAGCGTTAGGAATTATTATATTAATTCCTGTGGAAGTGGAAACATTAATAACAAATTCTACAATCGATTACCATTCATTGTAAAATAAATAAGAGGTTATAACGTTAAACAATTTAAATAAATCTTTAACGAAAATGTTCTGAATATTCTGATTTATAATAGTTAAACTATTTTAGTTATTAAAAACACTTATGAAAATCAGGAGTAATTAATGTGTAAATTTTATAAGAAGTCGTAAACACCACTTGTGATAAAAACTAATAAAAGACAAATTACAAGGTGATTTTAAAATCCAACGACAACTTAAACAATAAACAATATACGATAATGTACAGGCCTAACTACGTCCATTAATAAGAAAATCTCATAAAATAGAAGACTTTTTTAGAAAAAATTGAAAATGTACATTGTTTGAGAGCTGCCGAAAAATGTTTATAGACGACATTTTAATTTCTACTACACGTCGTTGAGGAAATATCATGTTCAATAAAAGCAAATTACTGTAGCTGTATTTATTTATTTGTGTAAAACTACCCTATCTCAACAACCTACAATATTATTCATTCTTATTTTATGGAGAACATTTGAACATTTAATGTTTATTTAATCACATTCAATTATACTTTTTGAGCAATTTTAATTTTTAGAATTTGTAAAAAATTGTAAAGGATTTTTCATTGTTACAAGACATTCTTTTATTATTATGTATACGATTTTTAATTCCACTGAATAGTAGGTCTTACAAACATAAAATGAATGCAATTGGACTGGCATTGATTTCATTTATTATACTTCAGAATCCAAGAATATTTTCTTTAACCTTTCTCAACTTACAATTTGAAGTTTGATCAATACAATAAGAACTGAAGTGCTTACCTTTTTACGAGACATCTACAAAATGTTTGCCTAAATCGTGTAGTGGCCGTCGGTTAACGCAACGTTTCGTTATAAAGTAAAACATTGCCTGTCATTTGAATATTAGCTATTACGCAAATACGATATTCAACTAAACCCGGATGTAATTACATGAATAAACACAAAATTAATAATTATTACACTTTGTTAACGAAAACATTCACGCCATTGTTCAAAAGCGTATAATAAAACACAAAAACTCTGATAATTTAACTTTGCACACTTTTATAAATAAATGCATACAAACCTATAAATTATACTAATATCCCCGATTTATTTACAGTTCGTTTTAAAATGAAGTAACAACTGCTTCATGAGTTTATAGTTAATTCACTTAAAACGACACGTTGACTTCTCCGCTTTTGAAGTGGCTTTCAAACAATTCGGTAGAATTACATTAAAAACGATTTTCTTGAAAACTACTAGGAATTTTCCAAAAAAAATGTTCCTCTTGCTTTAGAACTATCCCCGAGTGTATGTTCCAAGTTTGTTGGTGGGTTTTAAAGTCACCCTGTATACGATATGACACTTACAAATGTATTTTCCAATATTTAATAACATTATTTTGACCAACTAATTACATACATACTGCTGCCGCTCGCCGCTAGTAATGATCTTGAGTGCGTTTAACATTTAATAACACTATAACTTATAAAAAATAATCAGATATTATTTAAACAAAGTCACTAAACAGTTATTTATCTTAATTAATTGGGCCACATGAAAAAAAATTTCATTTTCATTCTGTCCCAGAGAAGGAAGCGCTATGACTTCGTTTTCATTGCATAACAGAACAAATTAAACAAAATAATTAAATTACTTTATATTATATCTCTTTACACAACTTTGAGTTCCATAATTTCCAAATTTTATATAATTTGATTAAACATCAATCACATGCAAAGTAATCGTAAGCATCTAAAGAAACCTTGCTAATTATAGCAGTTTTTTAAAACAATCAACAAAATGAAATCTATACAATCCAATAACGAATAATTACTTGATAAAGCTTTAAACTTTCATAAAAATAGGATTTGCCGTTTTTGAACGGTGAGCTTTAACAGCGGGATTGCAGAATTTTTCATTTGAAATATGTACACATGTACTTAATTGATGTGTATCAAACAGTACATTAATCGATTTCAGAAGATACTTCTCGAAAATTATGTTCGAGTCAGCCACAATCGAAATGAGAGGTTATTAATGGAACAGTTGTAAGAAAACCGGGTGATATGTGACTTAAACAATCAAGATTTATTAGTTACTTAATTCTAAAAATAGAGAATAAGAGACAAATTTAATTTTAAATTACAACTTCGTTAATAAAAGTATTCAGGCATATTATTAAGACTCTTGCTTCTGACGTGTTTTAAGTTAAAGACCACACAATATTAATACTCCTTATTTATTAGGATTCTAATGCTTGGTTGTTCACAAGGAAATTCTTTATACTTGACTATACATACGGTTAGGGAATCGTAGACAAAACAAACGGACCTAGTTACCAAAATTTAATTAACAGTTAATACTAAGAATTCTGAAGTGATTAATATGCTACATTCTAAAAGATTAACGTGAACCTCGAAATAATATAATAAACGTGTTACACAATATTTAAGTGATATCATTTACTTCAAGGTTTGCAATGCAGGTTTCCTTATAAATTCATAATTGGACAGTTGAATCAAAACTGTTAAAATAAAACCTGACAAATCTTAATAAATAAATTTATTATAATTATCTTATAATTTTAAAACTATAAATATAGGAGAAAACCAACTTTTGCCTATTTTATAAAGAAAATCTAATTCGGAGTTAACGACATACATACATATATAATATATTTTCTTGTATTTTACTCGGAGGTAATAGGTTTACAATTAAAGTTACATTAGTTTAAATTAAATGTTATTTCATAGGCCCGGTCATATACAAGTAATACTGAACGATCTACATTATTCATAGATGTCAGTGGACTCTTTAGGCAAATATAAATTCTTCGTTTTACTTGTTCGTTGTAGAGTAGATTTTAACGTTTAATTTTGTCTTTACTCTATTTTTCTAATAAATTACAAGCTTAGATACATAGATAAATGAAAACTTGTTTAAAATTGAACTGGTATCTATTGGCTATAAGAATGAAATTACTTTTCAATCTCGTAAACTCGTGCAGGCGTCGTTGGCAATACCATTTGTGTTATCCTATGAATTACTTACTACCCCATAAATTTTAGTAACATCTAATGTGATATTGTCTGATGGTCTGGTGGTTTATCGAAGATCTCTCAGTCGTAATTGGCGTGACTATTGGACCAGACATTTCTAATAGCGCTAATACCGGTCTTACTAGGGACGCATGTCACCCTACATTCATGTTTCATTTCAAATGGGAGGACTAATATTATCCCCTAGGATAAGAAAACGTTTATCTAAATACAGTGACACGCCACCATGTAATGCCATCAACTATTAGATTGCTATTTCATCTGTAAGGCATTCGTGATTGGAATACAAGAAGGGGTAGTTGAGGAAGATGTCGCTAAAAGGATTTTATACATATAACTACGTTCAGAATACAACAAATTCGACTAAACCGATTTTCAATTACAAAATTTAAATATTCTCTTAAAAATTATATTCGCTAATTTATTTCAAATGGAAGATGAATAAATTAGCTTGTGACTAATTGTCGTTAGAGAATAGCTTTTAAAAATTAATAGGCCCTACAATGGTGAATAAATTATCTGCTACAGATTGACGTATCAGCCCAAACAAATAAAATGGCTAATTTTAGTATAATTTCTTGCTACAGAAACCCTGACACGTGCCTGCCACGTGTCTCCAATGTAGCCTCTGGGATTTACAGTCAGTCTCCGATAGTGTTTAAGGAAGTATGTAATGAGTCCCTTAACCATCATCTCACTATGCTTTAATTTCCCAAAACTAAAGGAATCAATCAATTACTATAACAGCTGTCTGGTTACAGTTAATGCAGTATGTTTTAGGGCGTTTAACACCACTTAAACGATGACATATCGATTGGAACCTCCAATATTTAAGTACTTTTTCTATTTATAAACAGTGTCAAGCCAGTTGTTGCCAGGTAAATCCAAACAAGTAAATGTATTTCACTAAATTATACGAACCTTCCCCTATCTGGTTTTCCCTATGTATGCGTCATAATCGCGATAATACTATGTGCCCCTAAATATTAATTTCCAGAAACTAAAATATTTTACAAAAATATGCACTGCTATAAAATTTTATACATATAATATTCGAATCACATTTGACACTTATTTATGTACGTATGTACAGTTACACATACGAGTAGAACTTGCATAAATTTCACAATGTTTTACATGCCTTTAATTTAATTTTTGAACGTAATTATCATTAAACGTAATAGTTGTCATACAAAGTTATCATTTCTAAATTTATTGCCTTTTAAGAAAGCGTGACCAATGCTTTCACTTTTAACTTTGACATCTGTTGTTGACTTGATGGTGTAGAGAGCAATGAGTTGGATAAAATGTGTCCCTCTACATCGATAACATCCCCTCTGGCTTGCTGGCTATAATGGCTTGCATAGCGACTGGTCGATATTACTAGAAGCGAGTAAGGGTGACTTTTAGTGCTTAGGGTTGAAATACATAAAACGCAGGAGTTTCAGGTAGTTGCTTTGCTAAAGATGAGCCCTTGGCCGCATACGAATATTCAGCCAAACTATATAAAACTAACAAGAAGGATTTGCGATGATGTAAAATGTGTGAGGTGTCGTAAACAATAGATATTTATATCTCTACTTCCTGCGAAACATAAAAAGATAATTTTTTCAAGTAGCTTTATATAAACACATAACTTTTTATGAAAATGACGCGCAATTTTATCGCAGGAAGCATAAATCAAGTCAACTGCGAAATATCGTCACCTTTCAGCTACTTGAAAACCACCTTTCTAAAGTTTACACAACAAATCCAATATTCTGAACGAGAAACGTCCTGTTGATGTACCGTGACATGAAATCCCTTCGATTCTATGAGAATGCGAATTTGTCCTCCACTTAAATAGTTTTAAAGAAACAAGATGCTTTTAGCTTACATCCCATGAGACTTGTCTTGTAAAAATTTTCTCTCGTCGCGTCGCTAGCAAAACCTTTTATCTTAATGCATGATATTTGTTTAAAAAATAATAAAACAGAACAACTGACATTTTAAGTACGTCTGCTTTTCAAAGTGAAGCATTATTGACAGTGCAAAAAATGAAATTGCTGGAAGTGCTCTTCCTTAAAAATTAATTTTTAAATGTCTTCAGGAATATTTTATATTAAAAATACTATAAAAAATAGCTATTCTTCAATTATTTTAATATAATTACCACTAATTTGAAAATACATATGATCTTTTGTACACAGAAAGGATTATAATATAACTAATCGATGAAGTTAAGATTATTTAATCAATGAATTGCTTTGTTACTATTGCATTTTTAACAACCTCTGTGTAAATTAAATTATGCATTAGCCTTCCACTTATAGCCACCTTTTTTTCTGAACACGAAGTTATATACATAGTTTTAGCCAAGAGGGCCAAAGGAATTTCCGCAACCCGAAGTTTCAGCCACAAAACAAACAAACAAACAATAACGCGTTTATAATCCAAACTTATAAAAGCAATAAGTCGTTCCACATTATTTGATTCAAAAATTCTTCGAAAGACATCTTGCATTTAATACTTACTACGTAATATGTTATAATTAATAATTATGTAGCTCCGTACTGTTGAAAGAATATTATTCAAGGAACCTCCGAGATAAAGCGATTAATGTAATTAAAACTCCAGATGGAATAAAACTGTCTATGGTTGTAGATCAAATAGAAATATTTGACATACACAAAAATGTTAGCTACTTTTGAACTCTATTCTGTACCGTATAGAAGAATAACTTCAATTAACGAAGTGTTTCTTTTAAGCGCATTACAAAGCTGTATTTTGAAATTTAACAATTTAACCAAAAAATTAAAAAGGCGACGTTTCAAATTTTTAGTTTATTTATATGAAACCTTATACACGTAGTTAAATGCACATAAGATTACGTCTTTTTGTTACTTGTCAAAAATATTAACTAATTGCTCAAGGCTTATGTACACTTTAAAGTAGAGCAAGTAGGGCAGCTGCTTAAGTGTTATTTAAATGTGCGAGCGAAATATACTAAAATAGAATAGAACAGAGCAGTCGTCCAAATTCTGATGAAAGTATTCCAACACCTACTTGCTAATACTCTGCTTCACGCTGCTGACAAATATACAGTAACGGGAGAAATTTTCAGACAGCGGCCATATTAGACGCATTTGTTCATTCGTATAGAATAGATTGAGATATCTACCTGCTAAACTAGGTGCTAATGTTCAGTAAGTATTTCAGCGCTGCGTAAAAAGATTTTGGACATATAAACATGCGACAGGCAATAAATATAATTAACAAAAAATTAATTGACGTTATTAAAATAACAAGGAACCATACGACTTTTCAGATCGTACATACATCAATCAAGAAAATAAAAACAACCTTTGAAGAAAATTATGAATTAAACGACCCTAATAATAATAAACATGGACAACGAACACTTTAGAAATAAACAAAACGAAACAATTCTTGTCTGCTAGCTACCGTATTGGTTACCCTTTGGCAGATTGAGTAATTACTCTCAAAAAAATTAATTAACTGCCTTAAATAAAAACGCGAATTGATTGTAGTTATGAGAAGTCAACGTAACTTTAGAGAATTTTGTTATTATCCTAGGGAGCAAATACCCTGTTTACAGAAAAATACTTTATTAGTTCTGTTATTTTACCTGAAAGATTGAGTATTATAAATTCGTCATTACTTTTATTTGTTTCGTAGATTCCCACCAAAATGACAATTCGATTTCAATAATTATAAAAAAGTCTCAAGTTAATACGTGTATTGTAAAAAAAAATCAGAATGTAAAATACAAATTTATACAAACAAATTTTAATATAACAATTTACAAAGGAATACAATTGCCTTTTTAGAAAAACTACCTCAGCTTCCAGTCGACTAAAATTTAAAAAAACAGGGTTGAATGACTGGTCCAGTCTGAGGTAATAATCCTAGGTCGTAGATTTGAATTTAAGCTTAAAACTAAAATACTCTGAACGTTAATTTAAAATTAAAATTTTCTCGTTAATTTGATGTTATCAGTTCTAATAAGTTCGCACTTACTTTATGGTAATAATAGAAATACTGCGATTGAGTTGTTTGTTGCAGTTTGGAATTATTGTCCTATGCTATGAGTTGTCTATCCACGCCGAATTTCGGTGTTCCTTTTTAACTGTAGGTTGACCCAGGCTGTTATATACTTGAAAACCCCTGTGGGCCGTGGCTTCACGGTGGTGCTTAGTTTCCCCTGTTTTGAAACATTTTTAAGGTTCGCGTTTCTCAACTCGGTTATTTTCCTGGACTGTATTTGATTTCATTCCTTTCGCAGTAGTAATCGTTTTATTTGACTTTGTTATGTAGAGGACGTGACTTAGATTTTTCATTTATATGTTCCAAGTCGCTATTTGATCTATTCAGCTGTCTGATTTACATGGTGAAGTAAAAGTTGACCTTTCCGCTGGCGGTAACGCTGTTGGGTATGCTATCACTTGCACGAAAAGATGAAGAGTTTCGTATTCTAGGAATTTTCATCAATTTCTGTAGATTCTCCGTCCTTTGTCTGACAAATCAGATGACTGCATTTCAAACTAAACTTACTGCATGTCTAGTTTAGAATCATTGGTTTCGTGCGATGCCCCCAAATAGAGGTAATTCATTTTACAGTGTCTCTTTTGGGTTTTTACATTTTATGATCCCAGAACCTTTCTTGTATATTCCCTTTATTTGGCACTTCAATCTTTAGTTTATTTCACCCACTATGAAATTTTATGTCCACTCCGTGTATATAACTGTCACTCTTGACAAAGTTTATTAGCTCCCAACTATCCATTTTTTTTATAATTAAAGAGACTACTTGGTTTAAGTTTAAAACAGTGTTTCGTATTATTTTATATGTACAATATTTTTAGAAAAATGAAATATGTTTGAATTTATGTAATTTTTCTAATGCTGAATCTTATGTGATTTTGTATTAATTCACGAATGCATGTAGGAGTTAAAGAACAAATTTCAACTGTTCTGATCTGCTCTAAGGTGCTTCTAAACATACACTTTTATATGTGTACATTGACACCTAGAAGCTAATTATAAATAATAGATCGCTTTGTATTACTTAAGTAACGTTTTAGATGTAAAAAAGTGTTGGTTGATACAACTGCTTTGAAGAACTGCGCTATGTTAATAAATGTTTGTAGTTATGTCTACCAAATTTGAATTGATTGGTGATTAAGAACAATGATTTTTTTGAAATATGTCTATACATTCGATGACTGGATATAATAAAAACCATCCACTACATGTGAACTTTGCAGCAAGCGCTGAAAATGACCTTTCCTTCGTGTGGAATTCGCAATTTTTTTATCATATCTAAAACACTGATAAAGCTTAGAAAACTGATACAAAAAAAATGAAATTTAGGGTGACATAATTGCTGTGACCACTAGTAAAGTTAACACGATTAATAAATAAATGTTCTTTTAAATAATCAGATTTGCTAATTTTTAGTCATTTTATCTATAGAAAAATTGTGACGGTTTAATAACTGACAGAAAAGATCAGGAATTCCTGTAATTTACAGAAAATGGTATATTATGTAATGAGTAGAAGAAATTGCATTTCAACTGTAAAATAGATTTTTACGAGCGAGTAAAAAAATATTCGAGTAGTTGAAATGCCTTCTTTCGCCCGTTGCATATTCTATTTTTTTACGAAGTTTTTAAATAAATTGAAAATAGAACTTTATTGTGTAAACAACGCGCCAGTATGAATTATGCATTGACAATTCAATTATGTTTTAAGATAAACGTTAATTTTATATAGAAATACATTAGGGCATGCTACTTTGTAATGCGTGAATTTATAACAAATGTTAGTCGTCAATTTTAACTCTCAAACTATTGAAATAAAATTTCAGCCACTGCAATCGATGTGTCTCAATGGCACACTTCAATATTAACCAGTAGAAAAAATACATTAAGGTACTGTAAACCTGCGACTTTGCTAAGGAACCACGGAATATTCTATTGCACACGCTGTCTCTGCGACTTCTTTATTATTGCAAGGCTTTTTTTAAATTCATCATATTTAAAAATCACTCCAAACTAAGTATGCCACTGTATACACTTGATTACGTTTGTTCATGTAATTTAATCAAAAATAAATGTTATCTTGGAAATTCTTTGTTCAAACCCCCCATCCAGCCAACCTCTTTTATCAATCACCACCAAACGTTTTTCTGAAATAAAAGGTCTCTAGTATGTACCCTCTAAATTTGAGAGAAGGCCGTTAAGATATTTTTCAGTTAATGCGGACAAAACAATTCCAACAATTTTCTTACAAACCCGGTTTATGGCAAAATAACTCCATAAGAAAGGTATACGTTATACTGCAAATAAATATGATGTTCATATATATATATATATATATATATATATATATATATATATATATATATATTGT
>JAHWXV010130619.1:0-12226 GCA_024586415.1 Phrixothrix hirtus | reverse complement strand
TGTTTTCTTAAATATATGGACATTAGTATCTGAATTATGCATGATATATGGACATAATATGTGCATTTTATACAGCATAAATTTTTCGTGGCTGCTATATTGTA
This sequence comes from Phrixothrix hirtus, assembly GCA_024586415.1. NCBI lineage: Eukaryota > Metazoa > Arthropoda > Insecta > Coleoptera > Phengodidae > Phrixothrix > Phrixothrix hirtus. The sequence continues at coordinate 12,122 of JAHWXV010130619.1, read as the reverse complement.
AGAATAAATGCAGCATATAATGTGTATATTATGCCGACTGTGCTGTGTGGGTATTTTATCAGTGACAACTTCTGCATTCAAATTTAATATTAATTATGCCTTGTTTGAAGTCAACGTCTTATTCAATTAGCTAAATATTTTTTATGTATTTAGAATAGTACGCACGAAATTCAAAACAAGCGACAAAATCTGCGTGACCTTGTTGCTTCACTCTTTATAAAACGCACGTTACAATATGAAACATGTGGACATTTTGCAGCTCTAAATAGACATCTAAGATCTAGATATGGAGTTAAACGCTGCTAAAGTAGAGAACAAGCGTTTGCAAAAAACAGAAATCTAAAACGTCAAAGGCTTTAAATTAACTTGCTGGGTAAGAAATACCTAAACCAATAAATTCAAACAAACAGAACCTTTCCAAGAACATATCCATCTTTGTTATCAAGCACATTAAAGTAGTTCGATCAATTCGACAATCCAATTGGAAAAAAAAACAAAAAATATCGAACAAGGCAAAGCGATTAAAAAATTAAATCAATTTAATTAAACCCGCTAGGTTCTTTGAAATATTTTTTTATCTCTCTTGAGATAATTTTAACAATTTTCCAAAAAATATTTGATCCATTTGAAACCAATATTCAACAATTTTAGATTTTTCAAATTTTGTTTGTTAACTCTTATTTCTAATGATCTTTCACTTTTTCCAATATAGAATGTACCACAGTTACAACAGCTCTTATTTTATTTTCATTAAAAAACTTAGTAATAGCTAAAATTAAACAAGGAATTTTGAGAATTAAAAACTGTTTCGATTTTAAATTTTTTACTTGTTCTGTTAATTTATTCAGATATACCAGCAACAAATGTTATCACAATAGCGGCATTGTATAATGTTTTGACTGTGTTTTTCAAGTTTTGAGATAATGTTGTCTATATAATTAATTTCAGAGGTAAGCCCTAGCTTACATACTTTTAATATTAAAGTGATGATTAGAATTGAAATTTAGATTCCCGACGTAAAACAGATGTTTCTTTTTTCTTTATTAAAATATCAAGAAAAGGTAATTCATCGTTTTGTTCCTTTTCATTAATATAATTAAAGAAATTGTTAAATTTATTTTAATTTCGCTTCCAATATAATAATAAAAAATATAATAATAAAAAACTCATCAATATACCTCCTCCAAACTTTAATATTACGATTTTTTATTGGTTCAGGCATTCCATGTTTAGTAATTGAGTTAATTTAAAGCCTTTGACAATGTTTTAGATTTTCGTTTTTTTTGCAAAGGCCTTTTCAGTAATACTTTATAATTATTTTTTATTTTACTAGCGTGTAACTTTATATCTAGATTTTTGGTATGTCGATGTTGTTTTCAAAATCAGTAGCCCCTTTGTTTCGGTTAGCAACGTGCAAACAGGTTTGGAGTTATCTTTAAGGAGCCTCCATTAAAATTCGGAAGGATTTAATTGGTGTTGTTCGTTGATGTCTATTGTTTTATTTCAATTTGAATTAAAAATCAAAAACATTTTTAAACATTCTTTTTATTTGGTCATTTAGTTTAGTTACTACTTTCACAATATATAATGTATGTATAAAACAAATATTAACAACAAGTTTATGAACTTTCCAACTGACTATTAAAGTTTTCTACTGCTTTGTTAACATCTTCGTTAATTTCAGAACTATTAAAAAGCTCTAATCCAGGTTTCTTACCTTGTTTTGTTAGTTTATCAAACATAGGCTTGCAAGCTGTCCAACAACAAATATTTCTTTGAAGATTAATTAATACAAAATTTGTTTCTGGGAAAAACGTAGCCAAAGTTCTATAAGCACATTAAAACATTTATATTACTAAGAAAATATAATACTTACTTGAATATAGGTATACAAATTTTGCTTAAAAATTCAATTTGTAAATCGGGTATCGGTGCTTTTTCTCGATCCATCATTAAAAGAGGCGTTTTGCCCATGGATTTTTCTAGATCTCCTTGCACAAAGAATTCACCGAAAATTTCCTGTGCCGCTGTTCGTATTATTTCCCAATCCTAAAATTTCATTTTGTCACCTTTCAAGCTATAACGAAAATGACTTACTTTAATTTGCTCTGACAAATCTGCACACGTCATCATGAAGCTGAAGAATATAAATTTATGTTCGTTGTTGTTTTCGTCATAACCACTCTGTAAGTCAAAATTTAAAATTACGAATTAATTAAATTAAAAACTCATGCGGAAATCGAACCGAAAACTAATATTAACCACTGAAGCGCGGGGGGGGGGCATACATCATATTGACACGGGACTTACGATTTTACTTTCTGAGTGAAGTGAAATCTCTTGAATTCGGACAATTATCATATGGATGAAGGACGAACAAAATACAAATTGTAGAAACGGTTTTTACAAAAATCAGAAACAAAAGTGATTTCGGTTCGAGACTCCATATTCCAGTGATTCATACCTCGCACATGGCCTCACGTTGTTCATTTAACTTGAAACAGTTTGCAAGGTCAGTGGCGAGAATCATATCTTTAATAACACCTAAGCAATAGATGTAATCAGTTTTACTTATGCAATCCAAGAAATTACAGTTCTAGAATTTGGTTAAAAATAGTAGGTTTTTAAACACAACAATTATATTACTTCAGTGTTTAAAATGCATAAAGCTTGTGTAAGATGGTGGTGTTCCATAACAGATCCTTGACTTGAATATAAACTAGCTAAAACGCTACCTGATTCTAATTGGAACGAATTAGTTGTACCTCTGTGATCCAAGTCATGACACATGCAGGAAATCATGTATGCTAATGCTTCTAAAGGACTAAATAGAGTTTGTTAATATTATAAATTAATAAATTAAGTTACTTACGTCATAATGCTATTTTCTATTAAACGCAACTGTTTAATAGCCACATACGCAAAGTGAGTTGCATCAAATGCGTGATTCCAGTTATGATATGGGGTCTCTCTATAACCTTTTTTCACATAAAGACAAAATCTTACAAGAAGATCTCTTTTTATTCTGAATTTCTCAAAAAAATTAAGATCTTCAAACATCCTGAGGATTTGACATATTGTTTCATCCACTCGAATCGTCCTAGTATTAAATGTAAATGTATCAAAATCAAGATATATATGCCGACTTGTACATAACAACACTTCAGTAACGTCTTCATTTGTTACCTACAATTTTTAATTTACAAAAACAGATAATTACCGAAACATACGAAAACTCATACTTTCATATGATACAGCAAAAGCTCGTTTGATAATTTATTATAATTTTGCGCTTCTTGCATCTTATTGTACATCAAAGTATGCATAATAGAAAGTCCACAGAAAATACTAAAAGCTAGAGCAGTTTCTTCATCAAAGAAGTTAAAATCGCCGTGAATTTTATTGCAAAGTTGAGCTACACCAATTATACCTTCTTCGTTCCGAATGGGGAAACATAAAATGTTTTTTGTACGAAACCCTGTCAACTCATCCACGCCTTTGAAAAATAATGGATGCTGGTAGGCATCTTTTATATTTAAAAGCTTCCCCGTTGCGGCGACGTGACCTATTAATTAATGAAATTAGTATTTTGCGATAATCATGAGTGATAATAAATAAATCTTAATTTTTGCATTAAAGCTGATGAAATTTTTTGAACTTGTTAGCCTTAGATACTAGCAGGTACTTCAAGCCCATAAGCACTGATTACACCAGTTAACAATGGTTAATTTTCCTGTACCCTAATAAGCACAATCTGCACGCTGTTTCATGCTGATATGAAAATGTTTTCATGTTACTTCCACCGTTTTGAGAAAATTTTTTAAATATTTTCCTTTTAAATATAATAATTTTTACCTTATTTGAAGAAAGTTTCTGTTACTAAATTAATTTTAAATCTTGATTTGTTTGAACAGACCTGAACAAAGTGTGTATGTTTATGACGTCACTACCCCTATGTTGTAGGTACCATTAACTTTAAAAGTTTAATTGCGGTTTTAATTTAGTTCGCAAAGTGACAATTAACGTTTTCCTAAAATATAATACTAACACGTTAAAAAGTTCGATTAATTTACCACATTTACAAGAAAAGAACAATTTTTCATTCCATTTATACTAAAAAGCAACTGCTTCATTAAAATCTAAAAACATTCATAATGTAATTTTTTACGATTTTATTAGATAATTATGCAAGAAAATTAGATATTTTGATATGCAAGGATTATTTAAACAATTATATCTACTTTTCTTTAGAACCGTTATAAAATATATCTTTCCAAGGTTTTAAGCCTAAACGCAAGCATCGTCGACAGATAGCTGAGGACTCGTTATCGAAATTGTAGATATGAAACGTTCACTTTTGCAAGTAATTTCAAATTCAAAGAAAAACAGACTTAATGTTATTAATTATCAAATACACGATGGTCGCAGTCAGTTTAAATAAACTATTATAACGAATAAAACAAATTTTGTTAAAAAAAGATGTTAAAATAAGTTAGAATAAGCGAAATAGTTAAAGAAAATAACTTTTAGAAATTCGAATCAGATTTATTTATGTAAAAATTAAACTATTAATCCGAGCGAGCTGAAACTAATTTCAAAATACTTATTAATAGACGCCGTAAATATTAAGCCTAAATCAGAAACAAAAACTCGATTTTAAAATTAGTTGGTTTCTTTCTCCTAGCACAGTAATCCCAAAGCGGTTAGACCGCTGGAAATTTTATAAAAGAAAATATTTTAAATTTTTGCTCTTGACCGACCAAAATATAAACAACTGCATATTGTTAGTAAATATAACAAACCGGCCAATAAATTTAATTTGAATACGCTTACTCGTTTGCATTAGGTAAGTCAATTCAGAACATAGCTTCCGCACACTTGTTTATACAATACAAACAACACTATAACACACTTGATGGAAGCGAAGTTTCAGCTTAATCACGAGTTATATGACAAATTGCCAGTATGTACCAAAAAATATTAATATATGACAACATTTGGCGTTGGTGTATAAGTTTTCTTAAATATATGACAGTTACTGGTAAGTATTGTTATCAAAATTGCTAAAATACGAATTTTCATTAAGCACAGACAGAACACCCACTTAATACTAAAATCTTGTACTACAAAACATCGAATCATTATCGTTATAATTGTTTAACAAACTATTTAATAAAAGGTATCACCCTAACAACAATAACTGGGAAACCGTCGACTGACCTATTAAATTAACCTACGAATAAAGAATACTAAGGAAGCTCCCCTCCTATTGAAACTGTTGTAAATTTATGTAGCCAGCGTAGAAGCAGCACCACCTGTTGATGCCATCTTTGTTAATTCATCGGTAAAGTGTTAAGTTATGAAAGTTTCTATTATTGTGTTTGATTTAATAAAGATATTTCTTTGTAAATTAACAAAAATCATAGTTGTATGTGCCGCTTACGGTTGCACTAATAGAAGTAAAAATACCTAGTTTATCGTTCCAGAGTAAAGTTTCAGTCAGCTGATTTGCTTCTGCCGCATTTAACAATAAATTTTTTCTAATCTTTAATATTTAAGTACAAGTATTTTAGAAATATCTACTTATTTTGTACATATAAAATGCTACAATTTTGCATATTTTGTAATGGTTATTTATTTATGTACAGAAAAATATTAATAACAAACGTCAAAGGTCATCACTGCTTTATTTTTATTTACATACATATAGACGTACGTATACGTTTTTAAATAACGTTTTCATTTCTTAAGTAAAAAACATCCTACAAATTATTTACGTTATTATGAACATACGTCTCAATAGATATCATTATGTGTTTCAAATTATTTGAAACGAAATCGATCTTATATTAATTAAATTTCCTTACGATTGTTAAAAATTAACAAATCACGAGCAGTAAGTTTGCAGATTATTAAAATTATTACATTAATATTAGCTCTACATATATTTTATTATTTTATTTATTATTTTCAAGTATTGTGTTTTGATTCTTCTCTGGCAGTAGTTCGTTATGTAAAATACATATGTAACTTCTAATATGAAATAAATATTCGTAACATTTCCAGCAGAACATGTTAAAGAGTAAAAGCGACGCAAAATCCGATTTGCAACAAATACATGCGTCTTACGTTTCCGCGAAATTACTTAAAGATTAATTTGATAAGACTTTGTAAAAGACATTAAGACATGAACCGTGAGTGAGTGACCGCGAAATAATTTCAAATAATTATTGTATATTAAACTGAATGTATATAAAATATTAATTGTATTAATTAAGTAAAATTTAGAGATAACGAAATATTATGCAACAACAAAAGTATCAAATAACCGTTCAAATATAAATCAGAAATTGGCACCGAAATAAATAGCTAGCATAAAGCAATTTTAAAAACCGTACATAATTAACTAAAGAATATTAATTAGAAATGCGCAATATTTCGAAACCGATAAATTATTAATCAAAGCATACAAGAAATACGCTTATAATTAAGTGTAAGAGCGAACAGCCACTATCAGCAACGTTCCAGGAACAGAGAGCAGTATAACCAAATTCTGTATAAAAGAACGAAGCTTTCAGAGGAAAGGGGACTCCTCGCGAGACCGCGATCGATTTAGCACCGAGAGCTCTAGCAACCTCGTACTCGAGTTGATACGAAAACCGCGATAATTTTATTTGTAAATCGCAAAGAACGCAAACCGTCCACTTCAATTTAATTAGATTGTAAACCGTTGTCGCAGAAGTTGAAACTACGATCTTTTGTTCAGACATCTGTTAATTTCCTGATCCTGTAGAACTTATTGTCGAAAGCTTCTGTGTTGTCTTTGTAGCGGGAATTTATCGACAATGAAGTTTAGCTAGGACGCTCGCACCTCGAGTTGATTTTGTAGCGGATGTACAAGCATCGCTAGAACCCAACACCGACACCGCCGTCGATCACCCCTGTGTTAATCCTTGTAGCGAGGGGCCGTTCGACGTCAGCGACTGCTTTTGATACTTTCTCCCGCTGAGTGGCATTTGTCGCGGACGGGTTAAAGAATTGTTGTCCGAATCAAGTACGAGCGTTACACGCCCGCAAGCGACGTGACAGTACTCACACCTGGAAAGATACTGAACTTATTTAGTAAAGCTACGTAGATAACAGGCAAACATAAAAGTTCGACCGGGCGTGTATGCTGTCTTGCGAAGCTACAAAGCGACGTTCCGCGTTTATTAAAGATTAACCTCACGTCGCGACGCCTTCTTTTACTATGAAAGCTCTCAGTCGTAACAAACCAGAATTATATTTATTTATGATTATTAATCATTGACTCTTGTAAATATGTACATAGAATCCGAAAACGTTAATTTAAGTTATAAATCTTGATCACTGTGAATAAAATTTCCTTTGAAGGTTTTATACATCTTGTTATTTACGTCGAACATAATTACTAAATACTCGATTGTAAAAAAGATCGTTTCGCATAAGAAGTCGCGACCTCTTTCGAGAGTCTCGCCGTTTTAATACCTAATTTTCTCAAATTTAGGATAGCCAGTTGCGAACTATTACTAGGGACAACTTGAGCAATGACTGAAACCTGCTTCCAGACCAAATTAAACTGGCCCGAACCGATAAGCGATCCCGGCTGCTAAATTACAAATAATTTTTCTCGATCTCGCTTTGAACCGTTACATATTTAGCTATTTTTACTACACCTTACAGTTTGTGTACATATTTTACAATAGTGTACACTAAAAATTGTGTATTGAACCTGGTTGAACATTTGTTAATATTTCTGTACCTTTACATTCATACATTTCAATATCTTATGATCAACTGAATTATGAAAAGAAACTTAAAATATTAACAATATCGGTACCACAGCATTGTGTTATTATACACCCAAAATATGACCTTGAGCTGTACTCAAGATTACAATAACAAAATGTATCTTTTACAAATACGATAAATGCCAAGGCCACATTGTGCTAATATCGTAAAACTATATTTGCATGTAAAAGTTTGTTTCATGCAGATACATATAACTACAATTGCTAAAAGTCCAGTATATAAAATGTAGGTGTATAAAGTCGCGTTTTATGCTAATACATCGATTGCGGAGAAATCTTGAAAATATTTATTGTGATTATTACAAAACATAAATAGCAGTGTTTATGTACCAGTTCATGATTTTTTTACATTAAATTTTTCGTATGTACGCCAATGATGGAATAGTCAACACAAATTTGACGTTTTGAATACATGCGCAAAATATGCTAACGCCGCCATATTGGTTAGTTCATTTGGACACAATTTTACGTATTTAGAGCTGTTTCTTAGTATTCTTTATTTGTAGGAATTAACTAAATCCAAGACGCGATTGTACGCCGTGCTTAAAACCTAATATGTCAGAATCGATTAAAGGTCCTAAACCTTTTCCGGATCAGCTGATTCACTCTGAACAGTAAAGTTTGAAATTTATAAACATGTATTTCTGAATAAACATATTTTTAGGATATTAGTTGTAACTTTGTTTTAAATATTTTTTCACCTTCTATTGTATAAATGTACATATCCAAGACTTACAAACTTAAGTCAAAAAATCTGGCGTGAGACAACACACGACTTTCTCTTACGTACACAGATATACAGATATGTAAATGTTCACAAATAATTAAAATATTATTTACGTTTATTTTGGGAACGGTAATTGTTAACAGTCACCCACCCAAGTTACTGGACACGCAAAACCCTGCTTAACTCTAGAGATTTTCTCTGATACCTCACTTCAACGCATTTTTTCAGGAAAACCTCTAAGTTAATGTAAAAGGATTTCAAGGACATAAGAACCGCAGCAAGTTTAAAAAAAATCGTTAAAAACGTTTTCGAGAAAATTGCAAAACATTTAAAAATCGCAAGAATAAAGTGGCACTCCGGTCATTCGATTTTAACTAAATTCTTGATGTCTCATATACAGAAGATATAAAATATAAATATAGTTTTTGATTTTCATATAATGATTACGTTTTGAGATACGTTCTTCATAACTAATACTCCAAGTACTACCGGTTACTCGATTTTTAAAAATTTATTAAAAAAACTCCTTGCTTAATATAAAACTAAATTAAGCAGCTAAGAAATATACTAAGTTTAAAAAAAATCGTTATAGCCGATTTCAAGAAAACCGTGAAAATGTAGAATTCGGAAAATATCTAAAAATGACAGAAATAAAGTGGTACTTCCGGTTATTCAATTTTAACCAAATTTTTGATTTTGCATACAAAGGCGATTATAACGTCAAATATAACTTTTCATTTAGTTAGGGCTATTAGTTTCATAGTTATTGTATTCAGAGTTAATAGTGAAAGTACTTCCCGTTACTCGATTTACAGAAAATTTTCTGAGTAACCGCCTAGATTATATGAAAGCATCTTAAATACTTAAGAAATACAATGAATTTTAAAAAATCATGAGAGCCGATTTCGAGAAAATCTCGAAAAATTCGGAAAATATCTAAAAATGATAGAAATAAGGCGGTACTTCCAGTTATTCGATTTCAACCAAATTCTTGATTTAGCACACTAAGGTGATTATGACCTTAAATATAAATTTTCATTTAGCTAGGTCTTTTAGTTTCATAGTTATTTTATTCCGACTTAAAGGCGAAAGTAGTTCCGGTTACTCGACTTACAGAAAATTTTGTGAAAGAATAGAGAAATCTTGAGCCCCTGAAACTTTCTAAGCACATTGTGCTATTGCTTTAAGAAGCTGGTTAAATGGTAAGAGCATAGCAAGATCGTTTGTACTTCCTATGTGTTGGCGTGAATAAACGAAATATACGGGACATACCTTTGCTACGCCCAACCCTTGGGGTTTTCTTGAAAAAGCAAGAACATTTATGCCACTTTACTTTCTGTAGCTCGTCCAGTACTTCATTCAGAATACTTTTCGTTACCTAAATGTTCAAATGTTTTAGAAGAAGAATAAGTTGATACAGAAACAGAAGAAGCAACTACTTCAGAATTATTGCCACTGATGAGGAAAGTTTATTATCCAACAGAACGCTTCATTTGATAACTCAAACAAAATAGTTTTGTCCGAGATACTAAAAACACGTTTGTAAGGATGTTAGCTGTGTGCGTGCGTGCGTGCGCGTGAGTGCTTTTGCGCGTGCGTGTGCGTGTCCGTACGCGTGTGCGTGGGTGCGTGCGTGCGTGCGTGCGTCCATGCGTGCGTGCGTCCGTGCGTGCGTGCGAGGGTGCGTGGGGCGCGCGTGCGAGTGCGCGTGCGTGTGCTTGTGCTTATGCGTGTGCATGTGCGTGTGCCTGTCTATATTGTGTGTGTGTGCGTGTTTGTGAGTGTTTACGTGTTTGTGTGTGTGTATGTGTGTGTGTGTGTGGGTGGGTCTGTACGGGTGCGTGCATGTACGTGTGTGTGTATCTATGGGGGGTGTATGGGCGTGTGTGTGCGTGCGTGTGTGTGCGTGCGTGTGTGTAGGCATGCGTGTGTGTGCGTGCGTGTGGGTGTGCGTGTTTATAAGTGTGGCTGACGTATGGGGTCAATATATCTTGGAAACCAAACACCGTAGAAAAGTAAAGTTTTATATATAAGTTTATTAGCGCCTTAAAACCTCCTACTAAGAATATTATTATAATCGAATGACCGGAAGTTTCACTTTATTCTTGTGATTTTTAGGTTTTTTGCAATTTTTTCGAAAACGGTTCTAATGATTTTTTAAACTCGCCACGTTTTTTGCGCCCATAGTGCTATATTACATGAATTAATTGGTTTCTCTGAGAAAATTCGTTGAAGTGAGTTATTAAAAAAAGTCTCTAGAGTTAAGTAAGGTTTTGTCTGGCCAGTAACTTGGATGGGTGACCGTTCTAATTATTGTCCCCAAAATAAAAGTATATTAATATTTTAATGATTTGTATGCATTATTTACATACTTAATTACTTTTTATTTAAATCTATAAATTATTTTCGTTTTAAATCAACTTAAACTGTAATTATAAAACTCTTAGTACATGTATAAAGGAAATTATAAATGGTTGAATCATTTATGCTTTTAAATTAATTTTAGAGTTTATAATTTATGTGTATAGGAAAATAACTAACGTCAACAAATTCAAATTAAATTTAAAATGAGAGAAAGCCGTGTGTTATCTCACACCAGACTTTTAGAATTAAGTTACTATTACTACCAATCATCCCATTCCCTTGGCGGGCCAGGCAAACCCAATAACAAGCCTCCACCTTCACAACCACAGCATGCACCCATACTCCAACCCCTCTCACTACCACCATCCCTCACCGCAACTCCCAGCACTCTACAGTATCCATACCATCCATACCATCCCACTATTACCTACCAATCCTACTATCTCTACTAACACCCATTCACTATTTTTCTCTATTCCTTTCTGTCCATACATACTTCTTTTGCTTTCATTAAATCCATACAATGTTTTTGGCAATCTCTCCTATTCTTTGCGCTTTTTATTCTATTTTCTTTTACAATTTCTTCAATCATATTCAACCATCTCTTTCTCGGTCTACCCCTACCTAGTTTTCCATTCATACTTGTCTCATATATTCTCTTCGTTAAGCGTTCATTACTCATTCGTTCCACATGTCCAAACCATCTTCACGCACTTCTTTTATACAGTTCAGGCAGTGTCTCGTTCACCTGGCACGTATCCATCTCCCATTCATTCCTTACTCTGCAACGTCTCGTTTTTTCACATGCAGCTCTTATTTTACTCATATGCTTCTTCTGACGTACCCAAGTCTCACTGCCATTAAAACATTTGGAACAAATACACTATTGTACACAGCCTTCTTTGCTTCCATACTTACTTGTTCACTCTTGATTACTGACCACATGTTGTCAATTATTCTCCTGCCTGCATTCACTCTGTTTTAAATTTCACTATCTATTCGCCCATCATTTGCAAACATTCTGCCAAGGTAAGCAAACTTATCGACTTGTCCAATTATCTCGCTACCCAACTTCAGCTGACATATTTCCATTTCATCTTTCCTATTGAAAACCATTACCTTTGTTTTGCCACTATTGATTTTCAGATCCATTCTTTCACTCACTTCTAGAAATTTATTCAACATTCGTTGCATTTGGCTCA